>CATIWQ010199484.1:0-32745 GCA_949673415.1 Euphorbia schlechtendalii | reverse complement strand
AAAAATTTAATAGGATAAAATATAAAATCTTAAAATAATAATAAATTTAATGTATAAATATATAATAAATATATAAAATTATTCGTCGGGCCGGGCTCGGGTATTTATATAAAAACCAAGTCCGGCCCATAAATCTTCGGGTTTTGACGGGCTCGGGCTCGGGCTCGGGCCGGGCTTTTTAAAAAAATGCGTGTCCAAGCCCGGAATAGAATAGATTATAAAATTAATGATTTTTGAAATAAAGGAATTGTTATTCCGTGATTCTTATATTAACTAGAAATATGTATTGTCTTCGATATCGGAGTCTAGGTAAAAATTTGCATTTTTCCATTCATTTTACTTTTCATTTCATTCCATTTTATTCCGCCAACCAAATAAGTCATAAATGTATGTGATTTTTTTGAGTATTGGTGTTTAAAATTTATGTGGTTGACGTTTAAAAAGTAAAAATGAATATTAATTAGGTTAGATGAATTGGTAAGTCATTTATTAATATGATATGAGAGATTTTGAGTAAGGTTAGATGAATTGGTAGGTCATTTGTTAATAATATGAAAAGTTTTGAGATCAATGTAAGAAAAAAAATATTTGTAAGTAGTGGTAACTCACAACCACGATTATGACCTGAATAGAAATTGACAATCTAATTGATTTCACCCCCATAAATTTCTTTTTGTTTTTTACATTATGTTGGATTGTACAACTTGTATCCACATTAATTCATGTGATTTCCATACCCCCAATTTGTTTTTGTTCCAATCAATGGTTTGAATTTAAAGAACGTGATTTCCTAACCTAATTAAAACTAAGTTATATTTATGATTACTTTCGTTATTAAACAACTTATTCTGTAATCAAAATGTTTTGTTTTACTAATATGTTAGTCTAGTAAATCCGTAACATTAAATAATGAATCTGTAACATTATAAGTTTTAAGTTTAAATTACATATGGACTAATTAAGAGAATTTTTTGTACAATTGCACTAGTTTCTTTTTTTACATTTAGCAAAAATTCTCCACCTTGTTTTCTCTCATAATTTCAAAAGTCCGTCAAATAAATTTTAATATGAACTAAAATCAATTGTTTTTTACAAAATAAATTAAGGGCATGTAATATGTTAATTGGTAGAGTTTCCCTAAGGCTAGTCTAGTAGGTGAAATGGTCCATTTAACCTATAAATCCCGCAATACTTGTTATTACAAGTAACGTGAGATATGTCTCTAATATTTTCCTCACGACAATCAACCTTCCTTTAGAGTTAACGTCATTGTTGGTTACGGCTACGTTGATCATGACCACATTGATCATAGTTGACTTCTTCAGGCCACAACTTCGTAGCCATCATTACGAGTTGACTCCGATACCAATTGTTATATGTTAAATGAGAGAGCTATTCCAAAAGACTAGTTTAATAGATGAGATGGCTCATCTAACCCACAAACCCCACAGTACTTATTATTACAAGCAATGTGAGACATGTCCCTACTATTTTTCCCCGTAACAAGGTAAAATTCTTTATAATAATTTTTCTAACAAGTGTAATGTGATGTCCTCTCCGCCGTTTCTCGCATATTTTCTAAAAATGCATGCTCTCATTTGCTTTGAATGAAAGGTTAAACTCAAACAACATCTAAATCGTCCTATATATCATATATTGTATTTAATTTATTAGATGACAAAAAAAAGTGAAATATTAATTAATTAAGTCTGATGTATCTATTACTCATGAACTTGTTTAAAACAGTCACATGTCACTCTAAACTTTTAAATGTGTCAAATATTTCCTCGAAATTATTTTATGTACTAATTTGTCTAATTATATTTACATATCAATTTCTTATTGGTTTTACTTTTTAAAAATGTTAAATTTCTTATTTTTTTCTTTTTTCAACTAGAAATTGACATATGATTTTAGAAGCAAACTGATACATTTTAAACAAATTTAAGAGAACATATTTGAAATTTTAAGTTGGAAAGTAACTCTTTTTATCAAGTCCAGGATAATAGATGTATTATGTCATTAATTAATAAACTAATTGTTAGTACAAATTTTCCATGGGCTTCGTACAATTACACGTAAATGATAGCTTGTACTCTACCATTCATTTATTTTCGGTCCTGTCTGCTCTTATTGTATTATTCTAAAAAAAATTATGATTAAAATGAAAGGCTAGTAGCATAATGCAATTTTTCTTGAAATTATTTTCTTATTTTTGAAAGGGGGGTTATAAAAATAAAAGTAAAAGATTTGTAAAAGTAAAACATGTGATTTGATATTTATGTGTATGTTGCCCTTACCATGACCAAACACATTACTAGTGGCATATATCAATTACAAACATGTGAGGGCCATATTTTCGGCTTTCATTTTCATTTCTTCATTAAAAAATTGTGTTTTGTAAAAGACTATATCCATACGACTCATCCCACGCTCAAAAGCCATAAATCAGTTTTTAAATCTAATTTCGGTGATAATTAAATGGTGCAATTATAATATAAATAATTGTTCCAAAATAATTGGTACAATAATTTAACACAAGTGAAGATATTGTTGCGATTAGAATATCCGGTTTATTATTAGTATCAACCATAATTTAACTGGTTCTTTATAACAACAAATTGATTGAATACAACCTCATAATAACCTGTCCATAAAATAATTGTTAAATGTAAAAAATCTAAAGACATTTGTTTAAAAAAGGTGAATTATATGGAAATGAATACTCTGCTTTTGGATTACAATTTGGAACATCATTTAAAAAATCATAATTATTTATTTCAAAATTTAATTTCCATTGCTTTGGGATAAACTACCCCCTCCGTCTACTAAATATTATCGTTTTAACTAATTCACAGTTTTTAAGATAACAACTAATCAAATGAGATGATTTACTAGTTTACCATTTCATAAATGTCCTATTCAATTTTCAAGATTATTAATTTGTTCAATAAAAATAATTTAACCTATAGTCTTCTATAGTTATTGAGGATTAGAATATAATTATCTTGCAAGTTAAACAATTAACAGGGGTATGAAGAAAAACTTGGAAAAAAATATCTTGAAAATACAAAATGATAATAAAAGAGAGATAACGAAATCCCTTTAAAACGATAATATTTAGTAGATGGAGGAAGTACTTTGTTTCTCCAACTGTTGGATTTAACTGAATCGGATTACTATTATAACTGCTAATAATTGCATTTCGTTGTTGACAATTTTTTAACTTCAAAAGTGCTTAATGTTTGTAATTTGTAAACAAACAATTGGAACTGCAATTTAATACGAAAAAACAAAAAACAACAAACGAAGAAAACTTTAAACTCA
This sequence comes from Euphorbia schlechtendalii, assembly GCA_949673415.1. Classification (NCBI taxonomy): domain Eukaryota; kingdom Viridiplantae; phylum Streptophyta; class Magnoliopsida; order Malpighiales; family Euphorbiaceae; genus Euphorbia; species Euphorbia schlechtendalii. The sequence continues at coordinate 29,418 of CATIWQ010199484.1, read as the reverse complement.
GTTATGACCATAGAGTCAGAAATATCAATTTGAAAGTAATGTAGAATGTATTAAATGTATACTAACTAATAAGAATTTGAGTACATAAAAACCATTGAGTATAGATTGGACGGTGCCACCCCTTACGCGTTTCCACTTTAAATTAATTTATTATTACCGCATTAATTTAATTTTATCTTTATTTTACTAATCTAATTAAGATTTAGGGGGTGTTTCTCCAAATTTATGACTTGTGACTTATAACTTAAAAGTGTTTTTTTAACTTTTAAGGAGTTTAAAAATAAGTAGTTAAGTGTTTCTGTAAAACGATTTTTAAATCATTAAAAGTGTTTCTCAAAATTGAATTTTAAGTCATTTTTAAATTGTTGAATCTTGAAAAGACTATATAGTATATGTTTTATAAAAGTATTGAATATAATACAGGGGTAATATCGTACTTTGTTTGGTAAAAAAGTAGATATAAAAAAAATCACTTTTAAAAAGTATGTATTACCTACTTCTTACTTTTTACTTAAAAGTAACTTGTTTAAGTTGAAAAAAGTTTAGAGAAACACTACACTAAGAAGGTGTTTCTCAAAACTTATCAAAAAGTCACTTATATCTTATAAGTGACTTTTTTAAGAAGTAAGTATGACTTACTTTTAACTTCTGTCTTATTTTTAACTTTTAAGTTAAAAAAAAGTAATCAGAAACACTTTATTGTCTGACTTATAAGTTAAAATCTCCTTAAAAGACACTTTTAAGTTAAAAGTTGAAAAGTAGAAGTTTTGAGAAACACCCTTTAACTAACTTTTAATTTAAAATTCTACTTTTAAGCAAGTTTGATTAACTTTTAAGTTTAGAAAAACGCCCTCTTACATATCACCTTTCCCACGTGACTTAATACTTTTTTTAGTTTTCAATTTAACCATTACCAAAAAAAAGTTTATACTTTTATAACAATAAATATAATTAACTGTAGAATAAAAATTTATTCAAATGCAGAAGAATTTCCGTTATTAATTACTCTATTCGGTTATTAATTACTCTATTTTGTTTCGAAAATTAGTTTTTTTAATTTTTTATTTTAATTTGATTTATTCGTTATATAAGAATATTAATGTAATTTTAACATTTTTTTAATTTATCATTAAATTAATTAGAAAACTAGATTAAGTATAAATAAGATTATAAGTTAATAATTAAGAAGTAAAAGAATTATATTGCTCTCTGTTAAAAAAATTAGTCTTTTTTTATATATTTAATTTTGGTTCCATTTGTTTGTCAATTTAGAATATTAATATTCTAATTTTCAAAAATTTGTCCCAATTTACCTGTTGTATTAAGTAGAATAAATATTAAGTATGAATAAAATGATAAATTCTTAATTTAAAAGAAAAGAAAATTCTTTGCAAGTAAAAGGTATAAATTAATCATTTTAATAATGTTTTATAAATAATTTATTAATTTTGATAGAAACCTTAGAACAATTTTAATTAGATATGGAGTATTGATTAAACGTCCCACAAAAAAGCAACCCAAATGAGTTGAGCTATTCGTGAGTAGTTCGAGTTTGGTATGCTCGATTAAAGCTCGATTCAAGTTCTAGATTTGATCGATATATTAATTAAACTAGTCAAGTTGAGCTTCTTAAGGTTTGGCTTGAAAACTTGACGAACATGCTTGTTTAGTTTTTGAAACTTTAATTTTTCTTAAATGTCTTATATATCACGTACACATATTTCTAATTAAGAAATTAGTAGAAAATGCAATACATATATCATGTATATTTATTGTCACTCGTATCACTTACTTATCATAATTTCTCTTTTTGACATTTTATTTTGGATTATGTACTTTAGATGGGTTGATTTATAATTTTACAAATAGAAAAGAAATTGTCAATGAGTTAACTGTGTAAATAAAGCTCGTTTAGGCTCGTAAGCTTGTAAACACGAACCGAGTTTGTCACGAGCTTAAATCGAGCTAAAATATTCCAAACTCGATGAGCTTCAAGTCGAGCCAAACTCAATCATTTCCGTTTTCAAGCCGAGTCGAGCTTAAATAGGTTCGGTCTCGATTCTGCTCGTTCACATTTCTCGTTATTCATACATAAGTAAAAAAATATATATTTCATTACATATGATTTCACTTGTCATTTCTCGTTATTCATACATAAGTAAAAAATACATATATTTCATTACATATTGATGTCCTTCAAAAGTGATCTTCCACCTATTAAGTCTTCAAAGGTCCTGCAAAACAAATCTTCGGCCGGAAGTGTTTCCGGCGAAGACCCTCCGACGATCTAGTCAGTGGTTTTAGAAGGGTAGTCTTATTGTATTCTTAGAATAATAATTGTTACCTCTACAGTGGGAGATTGTCTTGCTATTTATAGGATTGCATGTAATGATGATGTGTGGGACCCATCTGTAAGAGGTACACGTGTGGCAAGCCGCTTGGGAGTCTTGTCCGCCATCGGAGCTTCATCTCTGCCAGTTGGTAATGCATTTAATGCGGCAGAGGAGAGAGAAACGTCAAAGTTGGCGTGGGTTCTGAGGATGATGTCTCGGCATAAGCGCGGTGGGTAACGCCGAAGGTTATTTAATTTGTGATTCTATACCTCGGCGTGATGTCATGTTGATACGGTGTCGGCGCGCAGTGGTACCGAGGCATATCTTTATTTAATCCATATAATTTTTGGATTTGATATCAATTTCACTTGTCTTTAAAAACCATGCATCAAAATTTATATGGCCAACCAAACAATTAGGCCAATTAATTAAACAAACAAAAGCAACTTGTTAAGAAAAATAAAATTTGTTGAATACTTTGACCACTGGTCAATATTGTCGTTCATGCTATACAATTGCAATTGCCAATAATGCTCTTCGTCCTTTCTCGCTGCATTACAAATATCAATGTATTAGACGTAGGGGCAGTTAGATGACTCTATCTTCTTAAATCTAGACTTGGGCATGGCCCGGGCCGGGTCGGGTTCAGACCGGGCCATATCGGACCTAGCTAAATAATGAATAGTCCAAGCCCGATCTAAACTCATAAAAAAATATATCGGGTTCGGGTCAGGCAAGGTCTTAAATAAAATAATCAAAATCAAGCCTGACCCGCGGGCCTAACTATTACTTGTTTCAAATAAAAAGAACTTAATGTTTATTATTAAAAAATAATTGTGAAAAAATAATTCCAAATATATTTGTAGTATAAGTCATAAAATTGAGTTTAAATGTTAAACTTTAGCAAAAAAAAAATGAAAATTTTCAACCATGTAATTTTTTTTTACTTTGAATGTATAAAATAAATATATATTTTTAACATATTAATTATTATTTCGGGTCGGAAGGGCCGGGCTTGGGTTTTATTTTTAAAACCAAGCCCGCCATATATTTTACTCGGGATCCCTTCGGGTTCTGGCCGGGTCGGCTTAATCTCCAATCACCTTGTCCAAGCCCGTCCCATGAAATGCGAGTATGGACGGGTCCCGCGGGTCAACGGGCTCATGCGCAGGTCTACTTAAATCTAAGTTAGAATTAAAAGCACAACCCAAAACATGTATAATAACATGATTCGCAATAAAAGTACGTATTTATTAGGAGAAGTAGCTAAGAGTTTACACTTCTCAACTGGCTTGGTTGCTACACTTTTCTCTTAAGGTGGAGCAAATATTAACTCAAGTCTCAGCTTTCTCGAAATCAAAATATCAAAATAAAAAAAATTTATCTGCAAGATAAAAATAGGTTAGAAATGTTTAAGTCAAAGAATTTCAATAAGAGAAATTAATAATGACTTACCTTAGTCCTTTAATGAATATTGATATTGATATGGCATATATGGGACCTCGGTCCAGGTTTGAGGCATAGACACATGTGTTATCAATGCCAAATTGCTTTTAATAACCAAAGAATTTATACGTTAAAACTATATGTAAAATTTTTTAGCTTATTCCTCTAATTTTATTCTTTTTGGTTGAACTTCCAATCAGATTGTAAAGTGAGAGAAGATTAAAATATTGATTATGGAATCTTATGAAACCCCAAAAATTGAAGCAATCCAAATGAATATAGAAAAAAATAAGAAAAGAAAGGAAAGAGGCGTAAAGAATTATAAAGTTGAAACAAATAAGAAACTAAAATATTCTTATAGGTTATTAAGTACATTTCGGATTTTGGTTTGTTTCGCGATAATTAATGTTAAATTAAATCAACTGGTAAGATGATCAATACAAGTCAGGACATTACCTCATTAACATGTGTAATTCAGGTTAATGAACAAGCAACATTGTTATCATGTTTATTAACAAAACTAAAAGGCATGAGTTAAATAAGTTTGGTATATACTACCTCATAAACATAGAAGTAGGAAATTAAAATAACCACAAATTTTATTTAATAGTTCTTCAATAATTAACTTTTGTTTTTTAAAAAACAATAATTTTGAATATTTGACTACAATTATACAAAACCAAAAAAAATTAAAAATACTAATAAACAAATAGTAACAATTGATAACAGATAAAATATTTAACAGCCGAATGCGAATGCGTCAACTCCATAATCTCTTAATGGACATTACGTGCGAGATTAGCCCAAACGGATAGAGATTACTGTTTCAGCATTATTATTGTTTTTATTACCTCATTTTGATTATTTAATTAATCATTTTTAGGATTATTCATATCCCTCGTGTATATAAATATATATTACAGGTGAGAAACGAGAACCAGGGAGAAAGAAGAAGGCGAAAATCTCGGATCAGATTACGGTTCCGACTACCATTTTTCAAACGTTCAAACCTTACAGAGGAACCGCCGCCGCCGGCCTGTCCATTTCTTCACAGATTAGTATCCGTTTCTTCTAATTGTGAATGGTGAGTGGTAAGGTGGAAGAGTACGGAGGATTTGGAATGCGACTTGGTAAATACGAGCTTGGAAGGACTCTCGGAGAAGGCAATTTTGGCAAAGTTAAATTAGCTAAGAACATCGAATCCGGTCTCCATTTCGCCGTTAAAATCCTTGAGAAGACCAAGATCATCGATCTCAAGATCTCCGATCAGGTACTTCTTCATTTCCTCTGTTTCAACTTAAAACGCCAATTCTCACTACTATTCTGTCGTTTTCTCTCGCTTCAATTTCCAGCAGTTTCTTCTTTTGGTTTGTTAATTAAATTTTGGTAAAATGATTAGGTAACTTTTTCTAACTAGCTGTTTTTGTTTCCGATTTGAAATCAATTACGCAGATAAAGAGGGAAATCGCTACTTTGAAGCTCCTGAAGCATCCTAATGTTGTCAGATTACACGAGGTAATCGGTTCTCTAGCCCTTATTTCATTTGTTCTTCATTTCTTCACCTCTCTGTCAAGAGAATTGAATTTGGTTGATATGCGAGTTGTTTTATTTGCCTCTGTGAGTAAAAATAACAAATCACGTTTACTAGGAAAAAGAATCTCCGCAAATTACTTGCGTTTTTCTATTAAGTGACTAGCAAACACAAGCAATTAAAGATTCTGCAATATGAAGTATACATTACTTTAGGGGTGGGAAAATGTGCAAGTAATATGGGCATAATAAAGGACAAAGGGGGGCAGGTCTTCTGATGAAATTGATTTAACCATTTAAATCAAATCAATGGTTAAAGTTAGTCAAACTTTGCAATTATACCATTTACAATTTTAAGAGAATTTTAAACATATATTCATTGTTGGGGTCGGTTTTCCACAATTTTTTTAACTCGCCCCCAGAATTTTCAGCCTATTTCTGGCCGTACAAAAAGAAATTGATCCATTGCATCCCCGCGTGAATGATTACCTATTTAGTTAATCAATGGGTCCCATTTGAATGAGAAATTGTCGCCATTGTTATTTACCTCTTTCGAAGTGTCTAAATAATTTGGGACTCTCGTTTCCAGTTATAACAAGTTATGGTCCATCTCTTAGCACCTTGCATTTTATTTTCTCTTGTCCACAACAATAATTAAGACCTCAAACGGTTTTTCTTTTATAATTTTCTTATCTTTTGTTTGGATGGGAAATAATAACGTTATACAGTTACTTGAAATTCATAATGGAATTTGTTTATAATTACTTAGTTTTTACAAATTAATATCCCTTTATTATTAGAAAACTATAGAAAAAACACCATAGAAATATTATTAGGTTCTAAACAGTTATTTATTCTCATGATATTAAAAATTTATATAGTACTTTTTTATTAATAATTAATTTTATATTGTTTTCCATGAAATGGAAAATTAAGCATTAAATTTTGAAGATTTTTCTATGCAGTCTTTTATGATCATTAAATAAAGTTTGACCCATGATAATCATCATAAACACAAAATTGAGTATCGAATTTCTCTTAGGTTATTTGATTGTACAAGTAAAGATTTTAAGTTATAATTTTAATTTATTAAATTAAGCGTTTAAATTAACAAATTAAGTAATCGGATCATATCTTGCCAAACACACCTAATTCAAGTAAGTCTTTGATATATTAAATTAAAATAAATTGCAATTTTATATTTAACAGGGATAACTTGAGACTATCGAAAATATTGTTAAATACGAGAACAAATTCTCCCTCTCTACAATTTTTCTTTTGCCAAGGCTCGAGTGCTATTTTAAGCCTTGCACAGAGGAAAACTGAACTTGCGTGCACCTCTTTCTTAACTAAGATTCCTTTTTTTTTTTTGACAAATACAGATGACTGCCCCTTTCCATACGATTAAATTTTATTTACTCATAAAGAATAGTTAGTGCCCTCTCCCCGTAACTCAAAAGTATGACATCGTTATCTACGGAGGGAAATACAATTTTGAAACATTCATGAAATTCTGAGTAATTACAATATGAACCTAACAATTAATTCTCTTCCCTGTCGTATTTGGATGAAAGGCTTGAAATATAGCTTTGACCACAATCTGTTAAGTAATACTAGAAATGAGCAACAAATCAAACATGTTTCTTGTGTGTTAAATGGTTTGATTAAGAATATATCAACATAATTGTTTACATTTTATGGAAAACAAGCAGGTCTTGGCTAGCAAATCAAAGATTTACATGGTTCTAGAATATGTAAATGGAGGAGAATTGTTTGACAGAATAGTAAGAACCTTTACTCAAAATAGTAAGAAAACTTCATATGAACCAATTACATTAAGTTGTTGACATTCTTTCCTTTGTTTTATCTTACAGGCATCCAAGGGAAAACTTACAGAAGCAGAGGGAAGAAAGCTTTTCCAGCAGTTGATTGATGGCGTCAGTTATTGTCACAACAAAGGTGTTTTCCACAGAGATTTGAAGGTAATATTCGCCTTCTCTGAGTATACATATATTTTCTTCCATGATCTGACATATTATTATATTGAATCTGCAGCTAGAGAATGTTCTCATTGATGCAAAAGGGAATATAAAGATATCTGATTTTGGACTCAGTGCCTTACCCCAGCATTTTAGGGTATGTTTCCTTACTAAACGAGGTGGTGAAAATGTTCTCATTTCTAGCGTCAGCTAATGATTCGTTCCTGCTAAATTTGTCTGAATTCTTAGGGCGATGGGTTGCTGCATACAACATGTGGAAGCCCTAACTACGTTGCTCCCGAGATTCTCTTAAATAGAGGCTATGATGGTGCCACATCCGATATATGGTCGTGTGGTGTTATTCTATATGTGATTCTCACAGGATATCTCCCTTTCGATGATAGAAACCTCGCAGTATTATATCAGAAGGTGTTGATAATTCTTTTACCCTTATCTTTGATGTGTAACATTTTGATTTGGGGAAATAAATGGACTTACAGGTTTGATAATTTTTCAGATATTCAAGGGAGACACCCAGATTCCTAAGTGGCTATCTAAGGGTGCCCAAAATATGATAAGGAGAATCCTTGACCCAAATCCAGTTACTAGAGTAACAGTGGAAGGCATTAAAGCTGATGAATGGTTTAGGCAGAACTATATTCCTGCAGATCCTGCAGAAGAAGAAGATTTAAGTGATAATAAACCCTTGTCAATTCAAGATACGGTATGAGCTCCGGAAAATACTTATTTCGATATGACCCTTTTTAGTGCTTAATGGCAATCACAAAGTTTTTTCGTTTTTTTTCTTGGTATAGCCAATTGATGGTGAGAGTAGTCCAGGATCACCTCCACTCATCAATGCCTTTCAGTTGATCGGGATGTCTTCATGTCTAGACCTCTCTGGTTTCTTCGAAAAAGAGGTGATCTAACATATATTCGTTTCTGTTCTAGTAATTCATAGGTTTCAAGTTTATACTTACTAATGCTGCTTTCCTTAAACCAATATAGGATGTTTCGGAGAGGAAGATTAGATTTACGTCCAACCATCCCTTGAAAGATTTGCTCGAGAAGATAGAAGACATAGCCACCGAGATGGGATTTCGGATACAGAAGAAAAACGGAAAGGTTGGTATCTTATCATATTATGACCATAGTTGTTAGAGGCACAATAAGGCTAGCCTCGCTCGAAGTCGAGGCACGCGCCTGAGTTACATCAGGCGCAAAAAGTTTACAAAAAAAATATTTTGCTTATAAAGTGAAGTTAGATGCAATAACACACCCAAAAAGAACTAAGAAAATCGTAAGATGTGCATATGTAGTTACATATTGCATTAAGAATATGTAGCCTTTAACTAATCTAACCTTAAAAGGAATTGAATTAGGGATGTCTAAAACATTTATTTTTTTATTAAAACTCTTAAAAATACATGAAAATGCATTAAAGTATGTCAAAACCATTAAAAGGAATTATTGGAGGTATATATATGTAAATTTTTACTTGTTGTAATAGGAATATCTAAACTTGAGTTAATGTAGCCTTAATTGAATTAGGAACGTCTAGCCTTATATTATTATTAAAACTCTTAAAAATTGATGTAAGAAACATATTTATACAAAATTAAACCCTTTAAGAAAGAAGTGTCCGTGAGGCACGCCTAAGTGCTCTGAGGCGCACTTGAGGTGTGCCTTTTGGACACCACCTTGCCTTGCCTGTCATGTGCTAATGCAAATGCGAAGACATAAAAGTCGACTAATTTCATTGTTCTCACAAGTTCTTATTGATCAAATTCCAGTTGAAAGTGGTGCAAGAGAATAAGGAGAAGAGAAGTTTGGGTAGACTCTCCGTCGCTGCAGAGGTGACTATCTCTGTACTCTACACTCTGTCTTGTCATAATATAAAAATTTGTTCAGCAACGCATAATAGTCGCTAACAAGCTAAAAGCTCGACTTGTTGATATTCTTGTTATGGAACCAGGTGTTTGAAATTAGTCCACATCTGCATGTAGTTGAACTCCAAAAATCATATGGAGATCCCTCAGTTTATAGACAAGTACTTCCCTAATATCCTATCTATCTATTTCTCTGCAGCTTGTATGCAATTAGTTATCTTTCTCTTATACATACTTTGTACATTTTCTCGATGCAGTTGTGTAAAAAGTTATCGAACGATCTGAGTGCGCCGTCCTGTCAAGCATTGTTGACCTCCAAAGTATGAAGACGAGTTATTTGCTCACTCAGGAGGAAGCAACCATAAGGGCAAACTAGTCTAATTAAATCTCTTTAATATTGTAATTCTTTAGTTAACATATACGTATATCATAGTATCATAGTATAGTTCGGAACGCTCTTATTTTTGTAGACCTGAGGAATGAACTTATCTTGTTCTCCTCCAAGGTCCAATCATATGTATTCTTTTTCACGCAAAGGCCCTTTTCATCTATAAAAGGTGGTAATAAATAATAATATTTAAGAACTCTTCCGGTATCTCATGTATATTTCTGTCTTGTTGTTGAATTCAGATCCTCTCTTGATATAACAGAGTTATCATGCGAATCTCTAATATCATCTTTGCATATGAATTAAAAAACACGATAGTAAAAGAAATATTCATATTCGTAAAGGAACAAATGCTCCGATTCCAAATGGGAGAAGTAGTTCCTAACATGTACATTTATAATCAAGATCAAATTTGTAATTACATGGTTTTAACATATGTTAATTATGATTCAGCATAGAATTACACGCATCGGTGCAATGTGTGTGCATACCTTGATGCATAAGATAACTTTTATCTTGCTAGCCGGCCATATCCCAGAATCAATCCACTCTCTTCCGACACTTCGAGTTTTTCATTCAGCAGATTCTTGTACTGATCATCTCTATCACTTAAAGCCCGCATAAATTCAACCTGTAAAAGACACCATATTGAAATAGAACCCCGAAAAACATTTAAAAACAATCCGATACATTGTAAAGGCTGTTTATATTGTGTAACTGTTTCATTGTTGTTTCAACTGAACAAAAGCTCCTTTTGATATCCAATAACTGAGCATTAGAATATATTTACTCACCTGCTTCTGAAAGGTGTCGAATTCGTCAGAGCTCAGTGAGCCGTCACTGTTAGAATCAAGGCGCTGCATCATCTCTCGCGCATCTTCACCAGGAGCACCTAGCTCTTCCATTACTTCCATGAGTTCTTCAATGCTAATCCGCCCATCATTGTTCTTGTCGAAAAGACGAAACACCCGATCCCTCTGATCAATCTCGATGCCTTTCGCTGATGGAAGATCTCCTAGACGCAGTGCTGCAAGTTCAGCTGCAGCCATCATTATAGCCTTGAGCCGCTTCGCCTAACGTATCAAACAACAAATCAGCCTCTTCAAATGAATTATCTATTCAACCTCGAAAAGTTCATTTTAAAAGAATTCAATTCAATCGAATTCACTTTGTCAAAATCTCTTGTTTGGAATCAAACAAATATTGATAGAATTCGAACCATGCAAGAATTCAAATTATGCCTTTGAATATTATTTTCACTGCATTAACTTCTTGTCAAAATACTTGTATCAATTATTCTGAAAAAAATTGTTAAATATACTAGTCAACAATCAATTGAATTCTTTAACATAAACGAAGTTTCCAAACAAAAGAGTTTGTTTGAGAAATACATTCAATTGAATTCTTTTAAGGGAATGCAATTCAATTCCTTTCATTTTCTCGATTTGTTTCCAAACAAATCCCTAAAAGCAGAGATTCTGAGAAAAAAAAAAACCAACCTCTTCAGGATTAGTAATCCCGCCCTTGTATAAAGAATGAGATGCTGTTCCATCAACAGCGAGCATGTCCATTTCGGCTGTCCTTATCTGAATTTCCATCGGCGGTCTAGCCTTGCCATTCTCGCTCACATCAACCGCCATGTGCAAACTCCTGTACCCGTTAGCTTTCGGCCTCGCAATATAGTCTTTTGTTCTCTGCGGCATTTCTTTCCACAACGACTGCACAATTTCGCGTGTTCTATAACACGACCTCTCACCCATATCATCTCCACACCTCGGCTTAAGTATCACTCGCAACCCTAAAATATCGTTAACTTCTTCTGGTTTCCGACCGCCTTTCAAGATCTTCTTCATAGTACTAAACCGACTTTTGTAACGACCCTTAACCGAAACATCCTCCACCATCTCTGACAAGATGGGATCGGCTTTTAGAGATTGATGGAGCTTATCTATGTAAATATCTATCAAAGGCCGACTCCCAGTCTCGTGGCTACGTAGCCACGTGTCCACATAGAGGTAGGAATATGGGAAGAGGTAGCGAAAGGAGAGATCTTCGAGTTCTAACGATACGTATGTGGTTCCAACGGCATGAGCCAATGGGGCGTGAATCATCATGGTTTGAAGAGAAAACATTAACTGCTTGTATCTAGGGAGATGATCTAAATGCCTCATCATATCGAGCTTACACGCCAGATCGAGAATGACAGCTCGGATGTCATAGTAAGTTAGGCAGAACTTTCTCAGAGCAGCAGCGCTTTCATCGTCCAGAACTTCGACTTTCGAAGCTATGTTCTTTACTCGTAAGGATTCGTGGAGTAAATGAGCAGTGCCGGTGCCTATACTATCCCTGATTTCTTGCATTGAAATCGCGCCGGCTTCAAAAACTTGTGTCAGTATGCTAGCTGATATAACTTCTGCATCCATCTGTAATTTTGAATTCTTCACATAAGCTCAAATTGACAAATCCCTAACATTTCTATCAGTTTTATGAACTATTAGCTGACTATATAATTAAGGATAAGAGGATGAAGAAACCTGAAGATGAGCAAGAAGAAGAGCGAGAGACAAGGCCTTGGAGAGAGGAGATCGGCCGTCGGCGGCGAGAGGTAAGCCGTGAAGGACAGGAATTGAAAGCTTCAGAGCTTTGAAGAGTAACCGCGACGAGCTAGTTGATAGCACATTCATTCTCTCCGTCAGCTGATTGAAAGCTCCGACCAGTTCAACCACCATCTGCCCTCCACTTGCAGCTTGCTCCACCTCCGTTGTTGCTCTCGGAGTCGGAGATTTCCTCCATCTCTGTCTAATTCCCCAAATTGGAGCCCAAAATCGCACGACCCCTTGTTTCGAACCTGTAACCCCATGAACCGGGAAATGTAAACGGGGTAGCGCCTGAGAGAGCTCCATCAATCAATCTAGAAATTACTCTACAGATCACGATTACCAGCAAGTAAGCTAATTTGAGCGATGGATTGAGTTGGGAGCCCTCCAGATCTTCTGATCTTCATCTTCCTTCGGCCATAACGTTCACTGGCCACGTGTTTTGTTTACAGCTTCTTACAGTAAAACGGCGTAGTATCTATCTGGTATCGGATAAAGGCCGTTGTACTACTTCAAGTTCTGTTTACAACTGCCTATCTCATCCTTCTGTTAACAATGGCCTTTTTTGTGGCTTCGCCTTCTCAGTTTCGAGTCTTTTTGACAACCTCAAAATGGGCTCTTTGCGGAAATGCTCAACCATGGCTCAAATTAATCGACTTGGTCTTTCAACTGACAATCATGTGATGGATCCACTCCTCAAGTTCTGAGCCGTCTCCCAAAACGGGGATTTGGTCTATGCCGTCAAGCTGTTCGACACAATTCCTCAACCAGATGCTTTTATCTATAATGTCATTATCAAAGCCTACTTGCAATACCATTTACCTACTGATTGCTTTCTTCTTTACTCTCTGTACACTTTTAGTCTCCCTCTTGTGATTAGAGCTTTTTGTCTCTGAGGAAGGGAAACAAATCCATGCTCACATCTTTAAGCTTGGGATTGATGCTCATAGGTTAAGTTGTGTTTAACATAGGACATAGGTTAAGTTGTGTTGCACATATATGATTTTTCTCTTGACAATTTGATTTATTATTTATATGTATGCAAAGTTTCAAGCTTTGGAGGAAGCAAGGCGTGTTTTTGATAACATGCCTCACAAAAACATAATATCCTGCACTTCTATTAATTGATGAAGCTTTTGAAGTTTTTGAACTGCTCCCCGGGAAAAATTCTGCTTGTTGGAATGCCATGATTGTTGCTTATGGACAGAGCAATCGGCTCCTTGAAGCATTTGTTTTTTTTTCTATGAGATGAGAGGTAGTGATGTAAACAAATCTTGTCATGGAATAGCATGATCGGAGGGTTGGCAATGCATGGTAAACCTGAGGCTGCAATCAAGCTGTTTAAAGAGATGGAAAAGAGTGAAACTCGCATATTTGTGAATGTCATGTATTTACAACATATTGGTTTGTTTAAAAACTTCATTTATATTAAAAAAATTCGATTAATTGTTAATTAATATATTTAACATCTTTTCAAAATAATATATGCTAAGTATTTATTTAAAATAGATAATTTCATTTAAAATCCTGCAATTTTTTTGAAGGATTTATATTTCTTACATTCACAAGAAAGATTTGAATTCTATTAATATTTATTTAGTTCCAAACAAGGAAATTTAACAACATTAATTCAATTGAATTGAATTCTTTCAAATGAAACATTTCCAAATACATCTAGTTGAGCATGCTCATGCTGTCATTTGGGTTGCCATTGAATAATAAATACAAAATATTTTGTGAACGTACGTGAATGACTGCTAATTTGTTAAGACTAACAAACAATCGACAGGATTGTATCTTTTTTGTTACATCGTTCTTCAATTTCAAATGTCAATTCTCAGAAATTTACGTCGACTAAAATGTTGAACAGTTATGGCAGAGGCTCCTGTGAATCGCCAAGTCGCAACAAATGAAGGTATGCATCAGTCCCTGCATTCACACAACTCAAATCAGCAAGTCCTCAAGTAAACAAAATAACCTCTACATTTTTTCAGTCATCATTAATATTACAGTACATGCAATTCACAACAAATATCATAACATGATACATACAAAACCAGAACTCCAGATTGTAGATAAACTATATCATACTAATTCACTGCACTTTCGTTGCGAAAAAAAAAAGACACAAAATGCTGATATAATATTTAATGAGTACTCACCATATCCCTCCATGGAGATAATCTGCAAATCGCCTCCGAAATATCGAGCATACAAACGGCTAATTGGAAGTCCATACCCATATCCCGCCATTGTCGCTGTATCAGCAATACCAAGATCGTCATGTTCATCCAGCGGATTTTTAGCAGTACTGTAAAGATATGTGAAAATTTTGGAAAGCCCGCTTCTTGGTATACCACCCCCTTCATCTGAAACCTATGAGAGCAACAATAGAAACTCGAAAACAATTCTTTGATCACAAAAATCAGAAGATTTTAGCGAGAGTTGTACTTTTATAGTTACATCCTCGATCCCTTCTGCAACTATTAGACGCACAGGAGGAGAAACTTTGTCTGAGTCCATGTAACGCTCTTCAACAGCACGCAGCGAGTTCTTGACCAACTCGAAAACCATTAGGTGCAAGTGTGCAGGAACATACCTACACAAAGGATATAATGATCATCAAAGTCGATCGATATAAAAAAAACGATGTTTTACTAAGTGCAATACATTTATCTTTGAAGCAGAAAATGACGGTAAATTTAGAAATGGGCATCAAAATCAAATGAGAGAAAAAGCAATATACGGGAATGTAAAACCGGGATCCCCATAGATATCAACTTCAGGTGCACTTCCATATTCTCTGAAACACAAAGAACGGGCATCCTCGCTTGCATTTCGTGCCACCTCAACAGGAGACATTTGTGTATGAATATAGCCAATGCAATGAGGCAAGGGATTAGGGTTGTGCAACTCTACATGCTGCCCTGACCAAATTTGAGCAAAAAATACAAATACCAAAGTAGATAAGTCAGCCGAACGCTTTGTGTATTATCACATGGAGGTGAGACTAACCAATGAGCATTCTGATCCCGATTCTCGACATGTAAAAACGATCCAAGAACTGATGAATCTCGTCAAGATCTTCATACAAAATCTTTGAACTAATGCTTTTCTTCAGTTGTTGAACACCTAGAGCCATCATTGGAACCACATTGTTGTGTCTGACTTTAATCGCCTTGATCATCTGCGTAAATTCGTTCTCATCGTTTGAATCCTTGATCTCGGGAAAGGATCTCAGATCACGGAAAGAATCCAGGTACCAATCTCGCACCTTGAAATGAACACAGTAATTCAAGGCATGTTCAAAACAAACAACAAATCAAGAATCAGCATCCGTAAGTTTTCTTTCCAACCATGGTAAAAATGCCATTGCAAAAGCAAAAAACTTGAAGAGCAATGTAAAATGTTAATTTTAGCAAAGCAACATCAATGTCTACCTAATAGCTAAAAGAAGGGTAACTGATAGAGATTAACCGTAAGGGAACACATCAGAAGGGTAAGAATCTTATACAATCATCTCAAAATTAGACTGAAAATCATTAACTGAAACTAGATTAAGGATCAGAGACTTCCGACCAAAATGATATGATAAGAAAGGAAGGTTCTAACTCTTTATAAAGAAAAGATGTACAGAGAAGGAACAAATAAAGTAATAAAAATATCAAAATCAGAATCCAACATGTAGAATTCTTTTTATAAAATGTTTCCTTTCATGCAGCAATTTAATATAATATGTACTGTCTCCAAAGAAAGCATTTATGATTACTCAGTCAACGAATTTAAAGCCATAAAATAAAGTAAGCTACAATATCATATCTTCGCCAGCAACAACAGCCATCAAATTTCATCTCTGAACCCCAAATTCCACATAATCAATCACACACCAAGCGAGAAAATCAAAGGAATTAAAATAAACCCCAAAAGAGGGGTGCAATGAATTGAAAAACCTTCCAAACAGCAGGTTTTTCAGATAAGCCGTAAGGGAGACTCTGAAGCTCAATAGCTCTCCTAGCAATTCGTATGGGCAACTCCTTATGAAGAAATTGAGCAGAAATTAGGAGATTTCTGGGAGTAGGGGTAGACCCAAATTTCATCATGTACCTCAAGCTGACCCCTGTCTGCTTCATAGAACCCCATCGTTGAACCTCCTCAAACAAGGCTTTAGAAAACGGCTGGTAGGCCTTCTTAGCCGCCATGCCTCCTTGCAATTCAAGCTACAAAAGACAAAATCTGAAGCTTCAACTCCTCCTCCGAATCTAGCAACATGTAATTCTGTTTTATACAAGAGCTGAAAATGAAATACGAAGCTGGCATATACGAAAATGAGAAGAAGACGGATTCATAGGAGGAAAAAGCGAGAGAAGGAAAGCAGGCAGGGCTAGTTTTTTTTTATCGAGAGGAATGTGAATTACAGAGATTCATGATAACCGTTTTAACAGATATCTGATTGGGGAAATTTATACTGGAATATAATCTGCTTTTCATTGTAGACCTGTTCATTGGTCACTCTACCGGGCGGGCCGATCCGAACCCGCTTCCTTAGACTGGGCATGGACATTAATTTCCTTCCAAAACTGAGCCCAATCCCGCGACGAGTGATACTTTTATTTATTATTTCTTTTCATATATAGTTTGATAATTATTTTAGATTTTAATCTTTGAAATTTTTATACTCTTCTACGATAAATCTTAATTAATGTTAAGGAATTCATATAAATAATGCAATCACATTTGAATATAGGTATGGTTTAGAAGCATGTTTTGTAATTTCACTGTTTTCTACAATGATTGTTGTGAAAAAAAACTTTACAAAAACATACAGGTGTTTCAAAACATTAGCAAAGAAACAACCTTTTCCTTTATTTCGTAAAATATGCTGACCTGGCATGAAAAATTTCGGAAATCCTAAAAAATCAATCGTCAAACATTTCAATAATTGGCCTCTCTCTCTCCACGTCACCACTTCTGGCCAATCAAATTGAAGTAATTGAGGATTTCTGTTCCCTATCTGCCCCAACACATGACTATAAGGATGACAATGGATTCGTAGATCCAAATCCATTTTTAGGATATGGATCTTAATTTTATAGATCCGTCGGATCCGGATCTAAGGAAACGGGTACAAATCCGGTATTGGATTTTACAGTGGTACTCAGATCCGGACCTGTAATTAAAAACTAATTGCACATTTTGATTTATTATTTTCCTCGAATTTATTTGAGATCCAGGTAAGTCCTTGCATGAACATAAGTAAATGAACATGTAAATTATTTAAAACAAGGTGAAAGGTACAACAAGTATGGTAGCTGAAACTAAGAATTAGATGTTAATTACATGGATCGCATCAATAAGGTTTGTTGGATCTGGATCCTAAAAATATAGATCTAACGGATCCGAATCTAGTACATTTAAACGGATCTGAATCGAGTCCAAGCTGGATCTTGTCCAGATCCGGTCCGTTGCCTTCCTATTGATATTCCTCCAATCAAACGCCGATTCGACAACCCTCATGGTGGTGGTGACGGAAGAAAAGTGGGTCCACCAGTTCAGACGAACTAACCATCAGTTTTTGTGTTTTGTTGAGTTGGATTTTTCTCAACCCCCTCTATCCGAGTGCGTTAAGCTAATCGGAACCAACAATGTCACATGGCCATCAAAGAAAGGTTCATGTCGCAGCCAAGAAGAGTGACCGTTATTCTCATATATAATGGCATAAATCCTCATGAAAGGTAATCAATTCTCTACACTACTAATTTATACATATCATTCATCATGCCCCGTCCTAATTTAAACATCAGATCATTCATGCCGGCAAATCCAACCTAGCCCTCCAACGCTAGTTATATGTTGCAGGACGACCCTTTTTGGATCGCTAGATATGAACTACTAACAAGTATGCATAATCCCTTTGTAAGTGCTTTTATATCGTGATGGGGCGTTGATTATTAGCATGACCAATTCAAACAATCAAATTGTGGATATGAATGCAATACCTTCCAACAATGCTTTAATCAACATTTTTTACGCATGTTATATTTTAATGAATTGTTTCAGTTGTAAAAAAAATCGTCACATAAAAATTGTTGAAAACACATTGAGCATGATTTAGTGAGTGATTATCAAGAATCTACAAAAAGGGTAAAATTAAACTTGAATGATACGATATTTTTTTGTAGTGACATGTGCCTATAAAACTAATAATCTATTATGATAAATAACAATTAAAAAACTGATTAATATTATAGGATTAATGGTGGCATGCTAGTTCTAACTAAGTAGATAAACATAATTAATTAAATATAATATATTGATCCTGCTAGGAGGAAACAAATATGAATATAGGATTTTCATAAAAAAAAATAATATGAATGTAGGATTTAAATAAAATAAAATAAAATTTTGGTAGAGAAATAAATAAAATATTACAACAAATGAAAAATGTAATTTCTATGAGAAATAAATAAAATATTACAACAAATGAAAAATGAAATTTCTATGAAACGTACTTGAAATCAGAAGCAATATGACACCAAAGACTTTAGTATCTGGCTTTGTATGTAGTTCAGCCAGCAAGCAATGGACCCAAAGTTGACTGTTGTTTTCGCACTTCATTCTAAATTTCTCTTTCTTTCTGTAATTTCCTGCAATTTGAAACGTGTTTGTTTATGTAAATTTTTAACTAAATGGACCCAACGTTGACTGTTGTTTTTGCACTTCATTTTAAATTTCTGTTTCTGTAATTTCCTGCAATTTGTAACGTGTTAGTTTATGTAAATTTTAAAAAAAATATTTTCTCAATTTTACAATATTGATTTTTAAAAATAAAATAAGTTAAAAGAAAATATTACACTAATCAACCGAAAATTAATTTTTAAAAA
Organism: Euphorbia schlechtendalii; assembly: GCA_949673415.1. NCBI lineage: Eukaryota > Viridiplantae > Streptophyta > Magnoliopsida > Malpighiales > Euphorbiaceae > Euphorbia > Euphorbia schlechtendalii. Next base: position 10,375 of record CATIWQ010199484.1, on the reverse strand, counting down.
TTCATTTTAAATAAGAGAAAATGTAATTTCAAAAAACTGAAAAGATATTTTCTCCTATTTAAAACACGCTCTACATTTTATTTATTATAAAACATGTTCTACATTAAATTAAGCGACTCTCTTTTTCTCTAAGTGTTGGAAAACTTCCAATTATCGCCAACTCTTTTTTTTAATGAATATGGCCAACCAATCCTTTTTGATACAACATCGAGCTCATCAATTTTTTGTTGAAAGCTCATCGTTGTAAATTTTTAATTCTGTGTTTCACTTTTTATTTGGTTTCTATTTTTAATATTTTCTCAATTGATTCGATTTTTATTTTTTAACTATTATTCTCAATCGATTTAGTTTTCTTTAACTATTATTCTCAGTTGTCTCATTCACTTTCGTATTGTATCATACATTCTGTATACTTTAAAGTTTAATTCAATTGTGGATTATTTGTTTACTCTTCACTATGATAAATCAATGGATATGGATTGAGGTTTAAATTCCTGGTTACAAGATCAAAAATATTCTTCAATTATTATTTTCAAAGAACTTGGGAATGTAAGAGTTATGATCTGTTTAATTTGTTTCGTATTTTCGATTATTTAGTTGAAATTGAATTGATTGCCACAACTTTATGTGATTCCCCTAACTCATAAAAAATTATGAGTTGATATTGAAGTATAAATGTGTGCATTATACGTAAATTTATGGATGAAAAATATTTTACAGCTTTGTAATCGAACATCAGAAAATATTTTTCAGTATTGTAATTAAATATAGGAAAAATATTTTATTTTCTACAAAATATTTTCCCATGTACATTTTAAATGTATTCTATAAGTATATATAAGCAATAATGACTGAGATGTGTTATTCTTAAGCCAAAATCATCAGCACCTTGTTAAATTAGGAATAAAAGTCGAATGTTACCCAGAGTACACTTTCAATGTCACATATCATCTTCTGGTTGAAAAGAAAAAATAAAAAAATGACACATTTGAACAATCAAACTAACCAAATGATACGTGGTGATGAAGGAGCTAGCTTTTTAACAAGTTGAGAAAAAGTATATGATGATTCTTTTACAAGTTGAGAGTGACATCAATTTTTTATTACCAAATTAAGAAGTTATTTGACTTTATTTTAATGATCTATTTTTAATTCCTGTTATATTTTATTTTAGGTATTGAAAAACAAGTCAAAATTCTTCTCTCTCTTATACTACGATCATTGTTTGTTTATAATAAAAGTTCCGTTAAAAAGTGATGGAAAATTTTATGTATATTTATTTCAAAATAAATATACAATATATTAATTTAAAGTTTTTTCAACCATCAGGTTGGGTTTTGAGGAAAAGGATTTGCATTACTAAAACAGAGAAGTGATACAGTTCGGGAGTTCGGAAATCCACTCTCCCTCTGACGAGTTCAAGTGAACATTCCTCGTCAAAATGTGAGCCAACAAATTAGTATCACTAGACGCACAGCTAAAAAGATACGAAACAAAAGTTTGCGCCATCGTTTCACAATCCTCCAAAATAAAAATAAGTACATGTTATTTATTAGGTGTGATGTACTAATTAATTTAATGCTTGATTAAATAGTCAACCTTTGTTTTAAATATTAATAAATTAAAATTTGGAAGAGAAGATGAAAAAGCATCAAGGAAGAAAACGTTATAAAAAATGGATTAGGTTATGGTGTACGTACTTGGACGGTCATAAAAACATTTAAAATTTTAACTCGTAATACTATTTAAAATTAAACATATGGAATTGGAAAACTAAAATTCTCACGTATTAATATTAAAAAACATGTAAAAACACACTATAATAAAATAAAAAAAACTAAAAACAAGTATGTAACAACAATTTAAAATATATGTAGAGCTTAAGTTTTGAGCTCATGAATCTCTAATGTCTTAGTGATTGCCTTTCAAATTCGAGTTGTACCCATGTGGTAAAATTAAAGTATACCAATTTGTTCGGTAATGTTACTTCCATATCTTGCGACATCAAAGTTAAACCCACTCCAAGTTTAAACATAAATAACCTAAGAAAAACCGTAATTAGAAACAATGTAAAATTGAGACTGTCTTGAAAACATAGCAAATTGAGTTGCGCGTATATGATGTAATGTAAAGCAAGTGTTTCCTCATCACCTACTACTAGGGATGGCAACGGATCCCGGACCCGTGGATCCGGATCCGTTTTTTAGGGTCCGGATCTCGATTTTATGAACCCGTCGGATCCGGGTCCGAGTCCAGGAAACGGGTCCGGGTCCGGGTAATGAAACCCGGATCCGGGCGTATTTAAATATTAATTGTATATTTTTATTTATTATTTACCCCGAAAATATTGGATAATTAATATTATTTGATATCCACGTAAATCCAATTGCATGAAGATAATTAAATGAGCATGTAAACTATTTAAAATAAAGTGAAATGTACAAGTATGGAAGCTGAAACTAAGAATTTGATGTTAATTACATGGACCCGTTTTGAACCCGGATCCGTGGAATCCGTCGAATCCGAATCTGGATCCGTAAATTATAAACCCGCCGGATCCGGATCGGATCCGGGTCCAATATATGAAAACGGATCCGGACCCGGATCCGGCCGGTTGCCATCCTTACCTACTACTCACACACAACTCCACCTCTTCTCTCCTCCCTGCATTTTTTTCCTTCTTTTTTTTTTTCGTTAACAAGTCTACTGCCTATTGTGTTGTTGTCATCGAAAAATTTAATCTTTTCTCGCATTTGGTCTCCCCGTTTATTCAATTCATTCTGTTATTGATGGGTTTTTTTTTCATTGTACCCCGTTTTGTTTTCCCCCTTTTCATTCCCCAGCAGACAAGGGTTCCTGATCATTTTCCCATACATTTGCATTTTTACCTTTTAATAATAGTCGAGTAGACGAAAGTTGATTTTTGATTTGGTTGTCAAATGGGGGTTTTCTTCAATTTCAGTTTTCAGGTTTATTTAGCTTCTGTAGAAAATGGCATCCGATCTTCAGGAAACCCTAACAAAGAAATACATTGGTATGCAGCTGTGGATCATTATCACTCTCTCTCTGGGATTGACTTGTGCAGTAGTTATGATAATTTCCCTGTGCTTTTCTTTCCGAAAGAAATCAAAGGCAAACACAAGCATGCTTCCTAAAGTCTCAGAGGAAATCAAAGAGATCACCGTTGATCAAACTTCCGCAAACAACGCTGCTATCCTCACCGGAAACGGTAAATTCAGCGAAAAAGAAACAGAAGAAGCACCGATCAAATTCGAAAAAGGCGATGATATAAGCCATTCAGGCTCCTTAGACGGTGCCACGTGTCAATTGACCGCCCCATCGCCTCTTTCGGGCCTGCCCGAGTTTCCCCACTCGGGGTGGGGCCATTGGTTTACTCTCAGAGATTTGCAGGTTGCCACGAACCAGTTCTCAAAGGACAATATAATCGGTGACGGTGGACATGGAATTGTTTATCGGGGCCATTTGATGAATGGCACTCCTGTCGCTGTCAAGAAGCTTCTCAATAATCCGTAAGTTCCGAAAAATTCGGAATTGTTTACAATTATTTGCACAATTAGTTATTTGATAGTTTGGTTTTTTGATGCAGTGGGCAAGCTGATAAGGAGTTTAGAGTCGAAGTTGAGGCAATCGGTTATGTTCGGCACAAGAACTTGGTTCGACTTTTAGGCTATATTGTATGGAAGGAACTCAAAGGTTTTGTTTTTAGGCTATTGTTGTGATCCTGTTATATTGTGGTTTAATAATTTGTGTTTTTTTTAAGTTATTGATATATGAGTACGTCAACAAAGGGAATTTAGAAGAGTGGCTACACGGTGGCATGCGCCAGCGTGGCTCTCTTACCTGGAAGTCTTGTCTGAAAATTCTACTTGGCACTGCTAAAGCGTAGTCTCATCTCATCTTTGTTGATACAACTTTTTTCTACTCATGGATGTGTTATACATAGTTATTAAAATCATACGTTTCGATTCGGTTCGATTCACCCCTCACTTGATGTGAATCTACGGGGTGAATCGAAATAGGCTTAGAATCTCATGACTCTTGCGATTCGGCCGACTCAAAATGCTTAATGTTTCTCAAATCATTTAACGATGGATAATTATTAGTGATTATGATTTTATTTGATAAGGTTTTAGTTTTGACTACTTGTTTGTTGATATGATTTGTTTTTTTATATTAATATTGTATGCAATGACTAAAATTCAGTAATAATTAAAATTGAACATTCTAAATATTTAATTTTACATGATTTTTAAAATTATCCGAATCTTACGATTCAATTCGATTCGCGATTCATAAAATTGGGATTTCGATTCTCGATTTGACAACTATGGTGTTATAACTTGTGATTTTGTTGTGATTCAGGCTAGCATACTTGCACGAGGCGATCGAGCCAAAGGTGGTGCATCGCGACATAAAATCCAGCAATATATTAATCGACGACAACTTCGAAGCTAAGATATCGGATTTCGGTCTGGCCAAATTGCTCGGTGCCTGAAAAAGCCATATCGCAACTCGAGTCATGGGTACATTTGGGTAAGTTGTTAATTAAAAAACGATTTACATCTCGATTATGTGCTAAATTTGCTGTTTGTGATGATGATTCAGCTACGTGGCTCCAGAATATGTTAATTCCGGTCTTCTAAACGAGAAGAGCGATGTTTATAGCTTTGGGGTTGTGCTTCTGGAAGCAATTATCGGAAGAGATCCCGTGGATTATGCACTCCCCGAGAATGAGGTATCGAGTATTTTCTAACTGTGCCTATTTACATCATTCTTCGTGATAAAAAGTTGTTTGTCGCGAAATTTACGGCGGTTAGGTTAATCTGGTCGAGTGGTTGAAAATGATGATTGCAAGGAGGCGGTCAGTAAAGGTGATCGATCCAATGATCGAGACTAGGCCGTCAACAAGCGCCCTAAAACGAGCGCTTCTAACCGCTTTAAGATGTGTTGATCTGGATTCCGAAAAAAGACCGAAGATGAGTCAAGTGGTTCGCATGATCGAGTCGGAGGAATATTATCCCGTGCTTAGAGAGGTGATGTTCTCAAAAACCCTAATGGAAGTCCAATAGGTACTCTTGTAGATTTACATTTAAAAAAACTTGAAATTTCAGGATCGGAGACGTCGAAGGAGTCAAGGAGGGGAAACCGAAGGTCTGAAGAAGAATTCGGGTGCTGATAAGAGTGACAATCAGAGATAGACTCGGAAAAATAGCTAGAAAACTTTGCAATAGTATACATGAAACACACGTTCTTCAGTCATTTTATACCATTGATTCTTGTTTGATTTCTTGCAATCAAAGAAGAAATCAACGAAGAGAGAATTTTCTTTCTTAAAACTTGATAGAATTTACTCGATAGATATGTTGTAGAGAAGATGAGTTTGTTTGTGTCTTAGAGTTGGATTGTCAAAAGAATCGCTGATTATTTTGTACAGAAATAGAATACGTTATCAAATTTCCTTTCACATAAAGTGCTGAAGTGATTTTTGACAAGAATGGAGCAACGGCTCTTTCTTTATTTATTTTAATTTGTTCGTATAATAATTGAAAATATGTAATGGGATAGTTGGGTTAGCTACTTGCATATTTGAACTATTACAGACTTATTTGGTATTCTTTTTTAAATTTTAAGTTAGTTATTCTCATGAATTTTTTCATAGAACTATATATTTTGATTTTGAATTACAAATTTTGATCATTCATGCTATTTAATTAGGAATTGTTTAACTTGTTCCAAAATCAATTCTATTACATATGAAAAAACTTGAAAATGAAATTTTTTAAGAAAAGCAAATTTGGATAGCTTAAAAATGTATATGAATTTATAATTAGTGCAGAAAGCTAATGCACATATATATTGTACATGGGGGTGTTCATAAGTTGAACCGAGGCCAAACAATTATGGGCTCGGCTCGACTCGTGACGGAAATGGTCGAGCTCGGCTTGGCTCAAAGTTCGTTGAGCTTAGAAAATTTTAGTTCAGCTCGAGTTTGTGAGCTCGGAAGCCTAGACGAGCCTACCATATATGTCCTATTACGACGTAAAATAGAAATGTTGCCCCTAAATGTTTCAACTTTAACGATTAAACACTAGTTAATAAAAATATTGGAAAACACATTTTTGAAAAAAGTGATGCAATTTATTCCCCTCACATTTATAGAAATAAATAATTTTAAAAAAATCACAATGTTTTTACCCTAATTAGTAATCATTCTAATTCTGCTCCTATCATTCTCTCCTATGCATATCCATGTTCATATTCCCCGCAAAAAAGTAGAAAGTGATATTAAAATCACAATTTTACCAACAATCATTGTACATGAATAATTATTACACACAAGTCATGTAAAATTTTTTTTAACTAATTTATTAAGTAAAAAAATTATACGAATACGTTTGCGAGCTTTCGAGCCGAAACTTAGAAGACTTGGCTTGACTTATTAATATCTCGAGCCGATCTCAACCTCGAATCGAACTTTGGTCGAATTTGACCGAACCGAATCTCGAACTGTATACGAGTTACTGGACTTGTTAACACGTACAAGTTTCTTCCTAATTTTATGGGAAAATTTATCCAGCTGATTTAAAAGCTGCTTTTTCTATGAAACAGACTGACGCCTTGAATCCCAATATGCTCCTATCTATTTTAAAAATTAATTTAGTAATCTTAACCCTCAATAGTATCATTGTTATCTATTTCAGTTTTGGAGCATAATGGTTTTGTAATATATGACATTGGTTCGTTAAAGCGACGGGTATTATGTGATTACTAGAATCAATAATTACAGTGCAGTGAAAGAAATTTCTCCTCTAATAAAAAAAATAATTAACCCAAAAATCTCTTTGTCATGCATCACATATACAAAACTAAACAAAACTAAGTAGATAAAAATCTTAATTGGTGATTGAAAATTTTCATCAAGTAGGTTGTATTCTAATCTAAATATAATGTAGTGGAATTAAATTTCCGCATACAAAAGCAGTTTTAAGTGTTTAATTATAATAATTTTTGTTACTTCGAAGATATAAAAATTATATCAATAAACAACAACTAACTAATAATTTTAGCTAAAATAAACAAATCTCTAGCTCTTAGTAATCATTTATTGCATATGATCATACATAATAAGATGAAATAGAATAAAAATTGTAGGAAAGAAACATTCACTTTAAACTTATTTTGTTTTATTCAACAAACCAAACAATTAATCTCTCAGTACCTTGAGGGGAGAATTATCCCATTTTTCCAAACTAAGTTCACATTATTGAAAAATACAACCCTGAAATTTGTTCATAATCTATTTTATCACCCTGAACTTTCAAATGTATCAAATTATTCCATGAATATGTTTAAAATACATTAATTACTCCTAAATATCATATGTTAGCTTTTAGTTGAAAAGAAAATTAATCAGAGTAACATATTTAAAAAATCAAATCAATTAAAAATTGACATGATTTGAAAAATCAAACCAACTAAAAACTTAGAAAAAATTGATATGCTTTTACTGGGATGACCGAAGAAATGAATTTCTGACACCAAAATATCCTTAGATCCAAGAAGTAATGTAGTAAAAAGGAAAAGATAAGGTGAGGGTAAGAATGTCATTTCAGAAGTAGAAGTTTATTAACATGAAAACCGCAGAATTAGCAACGAAATGGCAGCTTCCTCATCTTCAATGTCTCTGTCATTCTCTTCTTCATTTCTTGCATCCCCTCTTTCTCACTCCAACGCCAAAACTAAAACCCCACAGCTAAAACAATCGTTCATTCACTGTGCATACTCTTCTTCTTCAGCTCCACCTACTTCCAGGAAGAAGCACTGGAAGCAAGGCGAATTCCCCGGAATCACTGAAATTTCAGCTCCAAAGAGAACCCCAATTAAGAACATCAAGAAGAAATTGGACCGCAAGGAGAAATCCAACGCTTGGGTCAGCACTGTCACTGAAACTTTGTCCGATTGCATCCTCAAAAAGCAATGGCTTCAAGCCCTCCAGGTTAAAAATTTTACTCTGTGGTTTTTCTTCCCTATTTGCTTGAAATTTCGACTTCATAGTGTGTAATGGCTGTGAATTTGGGCACGTAGGTGTTTGAGATGCTAAAGGAACAGCCTTTTTATCACCCAAAGGAAGGAACCTACATGAAACTCTTGGTTTTGTTGGGGAAATCGAACCAGCCCCAACGTGCCCACCAACTGTTTGATGAAATGGTTGAAGCGGGAATTGAACCCACAGCTGAGCTTTACACTGCGTTGCTGGCTGCTTATTGCCGCAGCGATCTCATCGACGATGCTTTCTCTATTCTTAACCAAATGAAGCCTCTCCCTCGTTGCCAGCCTGATGTTTTCACCTACAGCACCTTACTCAAAGCTTGCGTAGATGCTTCGAGATTCGAGTTGGTCGAAACTCTATACGAAGAAATGAAAGAGAGATTAATTACCCCAAACACAGTCACACAGAACATAGTTTTAAGTGGGTATGGGAAGGCAGGGATGTATGATCAAATGGAGATGGTGTTGTCTGGCATGTTAGAAAATGCAGAGTGCAAACCCGATATTTGGACAATGAACATCATCCTAAGTGTGTTTGGGAACAAAGGCCAGATCGATATGATGGAGAGATGGTACGAAAAGTTTAGAAATTTCGGAATCCAGCCCGAAACTCGGACCTTCAACATTTTGATTGGAGCTTACGGGAAGAAGCGAATGTATGACAAGATGTCGTCTGTTATGGAGTATATGCGAAAGCTTCAGTTTCCATGGACGACCTCAACTTACAACAACGTAATCGAGGCATTTGCAGAGGTTGGGGATGCGAAAAACATGGAGTACACATTCGATCAGATGAGATTAGAGGGCATGAAAGCCGACACAAAGACGTTTTGCTGTCTTATCAACGGATACGCCAATGCGGGTCTCTTCCATAAAGTGATCAGCAGTGTCCAGCTGGCAGCGAAATTCGAAATCGCCGAGAATACCTCGTTCTACAACGCAGTTATATCGGCGTGTGCCAAGGCAGACGATTTGATGGAGATGGAGAGGGTGTTTAAGCGAATGAAAGACAACGAATGTCGACCTGATTCAAGAACATACTCTGTAATGGTGGATGCATACAAGAAGGAAGGCATGAATGATAAAATCTATTACTTGGAGCAGGAAATGGAGGGGATTGTTGGCAATGAGGCTATAAGTGGATAGGTCGGGAAATCGAGATGTTTGGCTTCGGATTGTACAACTTCTAGCACGATTGCGCTCAAATGCAAGATTTTTACCGTTTTGGCCTGTGGTAACAGCCATTTGCTTGTTTCGCTGGTAAGTTGCTTCGGCGTTCTGCATTTGCAATATTTGATGTAATTGAGGTGAGTAATGCCTGCTAAGCTTTTATGTCACTGTTCACTCGTTTTGTTATATTCAGATGCAATAGCTTTTCTAACTCGTTGTTTCATTTCTTGTCAATGCTACTAGAGTTAATGCTATTAGAGTTGTTAGTACATGATATATCTTTAACTTTGGCAGTGATTATTGAGGGAGATGGTGCTATTTTTTAAATTGTATCATAAATTTGTAAGTGGTACTGCTATTCACAAAATTAGCAACGTTACCTTTAACTTTTAAAAATTCAAATGTTCCATTTTACCCTTTCAATGTCACTTGATAACTTTGTAGTTGTGGTTTGAAAAATTAAACCAATCAAATTTTCACACGTGGCATTAATGGATTAAATGGTTTGCTTTTGTCCGGCTTTTATTAACAATGGATAATGATGAAGGTCAAAAGCTATCTGCAAGAGCTTCCTCATAATATGCAAACTGGAAGAATATTTCCCGTTGACTGTAGTTGTGCGTTTCAAAATAAAATTGACGATATTTGCCAAAATAGAAATTAATTATGCATGGGTAAATAAAAGAAGAAAACGTATTGAATCGGGAAGCTTTGAGAATCGGATTAAATGTGTGTTAAATTGTTTGAAAGTGACAATTACGTAGGTGACATTAGACCTGGGCATGGCCGGGCCGGGCCTTATCGAGCCTAGCTAAATAATAAATAGTCTAAGCCCGGTCCAAATCCATGAAAAAATACATCGGGTTCGGGTCGGGCCGGGTTTTTAATAAAATAATCAAAACCAAGCCCGGCCCGCGGGCTTAACTATTAATTATTTCAACTAAAAAAAATTAAAATTTAGTACTAAAAAATAATTCCAAATATATTTGTAGTATATGTCATAAAATTGAGTTTAAATGTTAAACTTTAGCAAAAAAATATGAAAATTTTCAACCATATAATTTTTTTTACTTTAAATGTATATAATAAATATATATTTTTAACATAATAATTATTATTTCGGGCCGGACGGGCC
>CATIWQ010199478.1:0-12150 GCA_949673415.1 Euphorbia schlechtendalii | reverse complement strand
TTGAAGGGTTGCGTCTATCCAAACGAAGAGTCACATCCATTGGTGAAAGATTGCATCTCTTCAATGTGATTGGTTGAGAGGCTTTTATTCAATCCACAATGGATAGGCACCTTTTCATGATTGGTTGACTCTTGATAAGTGCCTTTTCGTTGGTAGTTGATGGCGGTTGATCATACTTATCTGGCGGTTGGTAGTTAAGAAAATAATACCAGAAAACCATCCATGTCGCGACCGCGATATGTGATTCGCGACCGTGAATCTTTTGTTGGCAGATTTCTGATTCTGAAGTAAACAAGTCGCGACCATGAATGATTGTCGTGACCGTGAATTGAGTTTTACTCAGAAATATCCTTGTAACTTCACCGATCTTTGACAGCTTCGATCCTAAGCTAAATCTTTAAGTTCCACGCATCTTTTTGCACCTTTTTCACTCTATTTTCATAGAATTCCACTTTTGATCATTTTACTCCCAGGATTTACCTAGTATCTGCATTTGCATAAAAAACAACTACATACCACATGAAATCTTTTATATGAAGTGTAAAAATGATTCAAACTATAGCGTTTATTATGCAAAATTATCATGATAATAAGTGTAATTATACACTTATCATAAACGTTAGTAACAACGTAAGGCCTCGTCCATCTAGAACGTAATTTCCCGAGAAACAATTTCAGTTTTGAATTATAGAGTAAAACCTTCTTTCCTACTGAAAATTGTTTTCTTGAAATAAATTTATCATGAAAGGCTTTTGTTTTTTCTTTATTTAATTTAGAACTCTCATATGCATCATGTCTCAACTCTTCTAGTTCCTGAATTTCTAATTTTTGTTCCTTACCTGCTTCATCAATCTCACAATTGAATTGGCGAATATCCCTATAAGCTTTGTGTTCGATTTCAACAGGAAGGTGGTAAGGCTTACCATACACTAGGCGAAACAGTGGCATACCAATAGGAGTTTTAAACGCGATGCGATAGGCCCACAAAGCGTCTTCGAGCTGTAGACTCCACTATTTCAGATTAGCACCTACTATCTTGTCAATTATCAATTTTATTTCTCAATTAGAAACTACAGCTTGGCCATTTGTTTGCGGATGGTATGCCGTAGAAGTCCGATGTTCCACCCCATATTTCTTCAACACGCAGCCATGATTTTATTGCAAAAATGTGTCCCTCTGTTGCTAATTAGAACTCGTGGCACACCAAACCTTGAAAAAAATATTGGTTTTCACAAAATCTACAACAAATTTAGAATCGTTAGTACGGTCAGCTTTTGCTTCCATCCATTTCGATACATATTCAACAACCAAAAGTATATAAGAATTGCCAAAAGAATTCAGAAAGGGACCCATAAAATCAATACCCCAAACATAAAAATTTCATGAATTAAAATCGAATTCATAGGCATATGATTTTTAAGAGATAAATTACCTGTCTTTTGAAAATTATCACAGGTATCCCATAACATATAACTATCTTTGAAAATATTTTGCCAATATAATCCACATTCAAGAACTTTCCTAGCCATTCTCTTGGGACCAAAAAGTCCACCACAAGTGAAAGAATGATAAAATCGTAAGGTAGAGTGTGTTTCCTCTAAAGGTACACAACTCCTAATCACATGGTCGAAACAATGTTTCCACAAGTAAGGTTCATCCCATACATAATATTTAGATTCCTTTTAATTTTATCTTTTTTAGCTCTAGTTAGTTCCTTTAATAAGGAATGGGTCAGAAGGTAATTCACAATATCGGCATACCAGAGAGTTACTTGCTTGATGACGAACAAGTTTTCATCGGGGAAGTCACCTTCAATTGGTGTCCCCCCTATTTCGCTCACTAATCTGCTCAGGTGATCTACTACAAGATTTTCCGAGCCCTTCTTATCTTTAATCTCTAAATTGAATTCTTTGCAAAAGTAGAATCCATCGAATCAATCTCGGGTTAGCCTCCTTCTTTTTTGAGCAAGTATTTGAGAGCTGCATGATCAGAAAAAAAATAACTTTAGTGCCCAACAAATATGATAAAAAAATTTCTAAAGCAAAAAAGACGGCTAAAAGCTCCTTTTCCATTGTTGAATAGTTGCGTTGAGCATTGTCAAAAGTCTTAGATGCATAGTATATGACATGAGGATTCCCATCAACTTTTTAGCCTAAAATAGCCCCCACCGCATAGTTTCTCGCATCGCACATGATTTCAAAAGGTTTGTTCCAATTCAAAGGCCGCATATTGGGGGTAGAAATCATCCTCTCCTTTATTTCATCGAAAGCGGATTTGCATTGCTCATTAAAGTCAAAGTCTACATCTTTTTATAGCAATTGGTTTATAGGTTGAGTGATCTTCGAAAAATCTTTAATGAATCGCCTATAGAAACCAGCATGACCAAGAAAAGAACGAACTACCCTCACAGAGGAGGGGTAAGGTAAAGACTTTATAACTTCAATTTTTTATTAATCGACTTTGATCCCTTTTTGCGAAACAATATGTCCAAAAACCTTTGTCAACCATAAAATGACAATTTTCATAATTCAAAATCAAATTTGATTTTAAACATCGCTTTAATATCTTTGTCAAATTATTCAAGCATTCATCGAATGATCCTCCATAGATTGTGAAGTCATCCATGAACACCTCAATGCAATTTTTTACATATTCGAAAAAAATGCTTACCATACATCTTTAGAAAGTTGAGGGTGCATTGGACAAGCCAAACGACATGCATCGATATGCAACGTTCCAAATGGGCAAGTGAAGGTTATCTTTCCTTGGTCCTTGGAAGCTACCGGAATTTGATAAAAACTTGAATAACCATCAACATAACAATAATGAGTTTTTCCTGCTAACCTTTCAAGCATTTGATCGATAAAAGGTAAAGGAAAATGATCTTTTCGAGTTGAAGCATTAAGTTTACGATACTCAATACAAACCCTCCACCCATTTTGAACTCAGGTGGGAACTAATTCATTGAATTCGTTTCTTACTACCGTAACTCTGGTATTTTTCAAGACCACTTGGACTGGGCTTACCCATTCACTATCCAAGATGGGATAGATCATACCGATGTCAAGAAGCTTTTAGACCTCCTTCCTCATTACCTCCATCATGGGCGGATTTAGTCGGTATTGTGCATCTCTTTTAGGTTTCAAACCTTCTTCAAACGAAATACGATGCATACAAGTTGATGGACTTAAGCCATTAATATCAGCTATTGTCCAACTTATGGCTTCCTTGTGTTCTTTCAACACCTAAACCAAGCTCAGCTCTTCTTCGGGACCAAGGTTACTAGAAATAATCATAGGTAGTGTGCTCTCCTCACCTAAGTAAACGTATTTAAGATGCTCAGGTAGTTCTTTTAGTTCTAGATTAGGGGCCTGCACAATAGAATGTAAAAGCTTTGAATTAGATTGCTGTAAACTATCAATTAGAATTAAAATGCCGAGTGCTTTTAACCCATTAAGCTTAACAATAATCTGATTAAGTTCATCATTTAATGAAAACTCAAATTCAACCCCTGATTCACCCAAACTTTCATGAAAAATAGTTGTCAATTCATCTTTTCCATGTAAAGGCAAGGTGTTCTCCACAACATCATCTATCACATCAACAATACAAAGAGGTGCTAAATCACATGGGAATTTCATAACATCATACATATTAAATGAGACAATTTCATCATTGAATTCCATGGATTGCAAACTGATACATACATCAATTTTTATACTAGCCGTAACTAAGATTGGCCTTCCTAACAACAAGTTGTGAGAATTAGAAGTATGATCATCACCCATATCCAAAACATAAAAATTAGCAGGGAATACTAATTTATTGACTCTAACAAGAACATTCTCTAAAACTCGTTCAAGATATACCAAAGATAAATAATCCAATTGGAGAACAACATCGGTCTTGCTCAAAGTGTTAGCATGTAATAATTTGTAAATGGACAAAGGCATAACATTTATAGCTATGACATTTTTAACACTCAACTCATCAATTTTACACAAAATCGAATACGATCTTTGCATTTTCTAGGTAACCTTTTTTGGAGAACGACCTAGACATTCTCATTAATTTGGACTCTTTCATTCCCATTCAACCTTTTCTTATTAGAGCACAAATCTTTAAGAAATTTAGCAAACTTTAGAACCTACTTGATATTTTCTATGAATGAAATGTTGATTTGCAAGTTACTAAAAATCTTCATCAATTCGCCTTCCTCCTTTTCCTTTTTAGATTTTGAGAAACACTCCGGAAAAGGGAGCTGATAGACTAATGGTTTTGAAACTTTAGCCTTTGATTTTTTTATTATTGTTAACACTTATGTCCATTTCTAAACCATCAGTAAAACTCGAATCTGTGTTACATTTTGTTACATTGGACTTCAGGGTAATTGTTACAAGTTCAGACTTTTCATTGATAAGTTCTTTCCCATTTCTTAATGTGATCGTGCAAGCATTCTATTTTGGGTTAACTTCAGTTTGAGAAGGAAGCTTACCTTGATTTTCCAACTTGCTCAATGTGATCACTAGTTAGATGAGTTGGCTTTTCCAAGTTTTGAATGCTCGCATCCTTCTTTTGTTGAGATTGCACCAAGGTTTCCCTCTATTTGATAGATTTAATTTCCACCCGGATTGCTATGGCTCTTCCTGCAAGAAAATATTTGTTTAGAAAAGCAAATTTGAGAGCATTCCATGAATCAATTTTACTTTGAGGCTTTTAAATATTTTTTCCAGTCCGAAACATTTATTTATGGCCCAAAACATTATTTTTTCAAAGAAAGCTCCCATTTGAAGATCATCAGACTGTCAAAAATTACGTGATCCAAGGATAAAAATCTCGAAAAGTCATCATTATAGAACGCGCGAGCTGGTACAAAATCTTGTGCTCACAGCTGCCCCTCATGTGATAATCGTTGGTTTTATAACCAGTATGATCACACGAAATGGAGTAGAGGGATTGAGAATATACCTGACCGGTGTGGTTGGTGACTTCTTTATCCCCGATTATTGATGACGTGTACCTTCTCTCTTGGTGCCCTATCCTCATGGGATTGATGCCCCTTGCGGGTGGGTCGACCGTTTCTTTCTACGACGTCCTTTTAATAGATGGTAACTATTTCTTTCTTTGGTTACGATCATTATGAACCCCTTGTGAGTTGACATTCGGTTGGTTTTGACCATTGGAACTGTCGGAGCAGGATGATTGAATCTATTTCAAAGGTGATCCCATTAAGATAACTGTTTCTTTCTTCGGTTATGTTTCCTTGGTAGAATGTTGATTTGCTTCCTGTTACAAATCAGAGAAAAGTATAACATTAATACATTTTATGATGGATGTTTTAATTATTTGATTGAGTTTGTGCGAAGAAAAAATTTTTTCCCCTTCAATCAAAAATTAAAACATGATGAATGAATGAGTTTGATAATTCTGAAGGTCGCTCCGTTGTTTTAGGAGGCTTTTGTGATGTTGCAATGTTGCTTGAACGGGGCCTAAGTAGGCTTGAATTTACTTGATGCTTGAGTGGGCCTTCTTCTTTCTTGGTGTTTGCAGATTCTTCAAGTGGAGGTGGAGTTTCTTGTTTACTGGGACGGTATTGCCCCAGTTTAGCATCATCTTTATCTGTAAATGATGTGATGTGTATGTAATGTATACATGATTTTATGCATGGATAATATTTATCACATGATGTATGTTCTTCTGTTGCAGGTGTTATGGGCTTCATTTATTGAAGAGCATTCTCTTATGCTGGTTCATGGTTGCCCCTAGGATTTGTCTTGCTAGGGATTCTATGGATGACCCCCTTAGAGTGACCATGGGTTCATCGAATCAGATTCGAGTTCAGAGATTGAATCTGGTTTGAGGAAGATCTAGATGAGTCGTTGATCCTGCATTATGTTGGTAATGATCGCTTGGAAGCTATTTGCCTGAAGTGTTTGGAGGTATAGGATGTCACGTACCATTCCAAAGATGAGATGATGGTCTTGATATTTCTTTGGTTCTAATTTTTACATAGACCGCCCTTACGGGTTTTTAATCTATTGAACATTATCTTAATTTTTTCCTAGACCGCCCTTTCACGTTTTCAATCAAGCATACTCATTTTTTTCTTTCTTTTATTTTTTGTATGTTTACTTGCGATATTCTATCATTGGGGTGGAAGCAATCAAAATTAGCATATGCATAAAGATTCAGCAAAAATGACAATTCATTGATGAATTTAACATGGGTATAAATGTTTCAAATGATTTGACTCCTACCATTGCCTTTTCAGGTTTTCTAACCAATGTGGTTCTCTCTATGTCCTAAGTTTTACCTGAGCCACCCTTTTTGGGTTTTTAACTCAGCGATTTTAAAAAGAGGCCCTAATTTTTGCTCGACTAACGGAGTGCTAATTGATAGGCTAATTACAAGTTTATTTTTTATTGGTATTTCTTTTTACCCGTTCATTTCTTTCACCTATGCGTGATAGCAATTATGAAAGACTTGGTTAATTTAATAGACTGATTGTTGTCCATGTCCATGACTTTAGTTGTTATCTTGTTCAACTTTTCTGATCGATTGGTTAGTACTCGTGCTGCTAGCTTGAGGTGTATGCGGTAATGATTACTCGTACTTAATCATCAACATTTCCTTATGAATTCAATTGTACTCCGACGATAGGTGATATTGTCGGGGTTAGAGGCTTTGGACCCATTGGGTGTATCAAGTGTAGCTTGATTCATTGAGGGTGAATAGTTTATGTTCAACGATGTTCCCTCAATAATGTAATGATCGTCCCATAAGTTTTGGTGAGCCGTGTGATGGAGTTGTTAACGTGCTCAACGATATGACTCCTTCTTTGTGTCTTTGGCATCATGTCAGCTGTTTGGCACTTCTAGGGCTTCGATCGTTTTGACCTTTGCTTGACTGATTTAGTAGTTAGTGGACATTTCGTGCTTGGAGATCATTCTGTCGATCTTACGTCTTTGGTGAGGCAAATGCTATCATACGTTGTCTAAGTATCTGTGTTTGTCTCTCAGTTTTCCTCAAGAGTCAAATCATTTGAACTTATTATAATTGTAGGGGATCCATTTATACCCAAATTAATTTCATGACATGATATGTCACATGTTAAAAACATTATGTATATGCTTATGAGAATGCGTGATATAATCTATAGAATATCAAGCAAGTAAACAAAGTTCAATTTATTAAAAAATTCAAAAGCCTGGTGGGCAAAGTAGCTAAAAGCTAATTTATTACATTATCATCCATTGGTTATCTTTCGGTACTAGCGCCCCAGATGTGTCCATGGATTCAAAATGCTTCATCCTCTTTACCTTGTTAAACACTTCTTGATAGTTGGAAAAGCTATCAGATCTGAATTTGTTCCTATACGGTGGCAGTCGACCATCTAGAAGCTTGGTTATCATCTCTGGTAGGGTCAAACGAGTCTACAACGTGACTTGTGTAGCCATCCAACGCTCGTAGTATGATTTGAAGCTTTTGCCTTGCTTCTATCTTATAGCCTCTAGATTTCGCATTGCCATTTGAGCGTTGAAACCATAGTGCTCCATCATAGCTTGAGAGAGATTGTTTTAATTATAAGCTACGCTCAATGGAAGGTGGCTATACCATTCGTTGACCGGGTGATCCAAGGTGACAATGAAGAGCTTAACCATCATCCATTTGCTGACCTTTAACTCTCTCATCACTGTTTGGTATTGTGCTAAGTGAGTACGCGGGTCTCCAGATCCTACATATTCTCAAATTGTGGGATTGCAAAGTTGGGTGGTAAGCTATCTTCATCCATGACTATAAGCTGTGCAGGATATGCATTCATGAGATAGCAACCGTGAGTGGCCAAGAACTATTTCCACAATTTTGCCATGCCTAGTTGTTGGAGGATGGTGTTACCCATGCTTGGATAAAAGCTATATTTCCCTTAAGGAAATGCGCAAAATAGGGTAACTGAGGGGTAGCCTGGAATTGTGAGGAAAATAGCGCACTCCAACTAGGGATAGATTATTGGGCCACTCCTTAATAAAAAGGCCCTGGTGCGAACGCCAGCTATCCAAGTTACCCCAGGAAGAATTAGTTCTCAGATTGCTGCTAGAAAGGATTGGCAAAGCTACATCCCGGTTGACTATTTTGAGCTTGGTTCTAGTTCAGCTGACTTTGTCCTACCCTAAACTGGTACCAGGCAGTAGGATTTGGGTGCACCGTATGAGAGGTGGAAGGTCCCTCTGTTCTAGGCTGACTAGTCGGACCGTTGTTATTAAGGGTAACCCCAAGGTTGGACACAATATTAAGAACCCTCTCGGTATATGTTGGCGAATAAGCGATGCTAGTTGTTCGCTATTTGCAAAGACTATCAGGCAGCTGCAATCTCAGCGCTCACCAACGACTGATGTGTCTGTTGAGAGTTTTATCCTGTAAGGAAAGGGTGATCCTCCCTCGCACCTTCTTCTTGTGGATTGGCCATGATATTAAGGCTGAAAGACATACGATGAATTAAATCGAAACCTAAGTCCTCACTTGAGTTAGTGTACGGAACCCCCTCCAGATTGGCCACGATTGGAGAAATGCAAACCATGCAGCGAGCACTCCTTTTCCATGCCCCTTTGATACAAGTAGAAGATCAGACCATGCATGTAAGACTCATGATGTAATTTATGGAAAAATGCATGATATGTAAATGTTATGGTTGTATTCACAAAGGGTTAACGTGCCATGGTGCGAAATAAATAATATGTTTGTAAATCCATTTAAAACAAACAGGTTAGTCGTTAGGTAAAAATGAAAATAGGTGGAAATGAAAATCCAACACCTGGGGTTGGATTTGAGATCTGTATGATGTTTGTATGACATCGTAGCATGAGTAGTGTAAATGAGGCGACCAAGTTACCCGTGTGGTAATAGGTCAATAATTCGAGATTTCGCACTATGACTAGATTTCATGAAATAACACAAGAATTAAATGAAAACAACTACCATATGTAGCTATCAAATGAATGATTTAGTTATTTTGCCTAATTAGGGTGGAGTTTCGGATGCCCGTGTGGTCATCGTTATTTAAGGGTATGTGGTGATGCATGAATCATTGCCCCATGTGGGCGAATGGTTCAGGTATTAGGCGTATACCCTTGAAGATTGATAAGGTAAGACTTAAAAAGAGTTTGCCTCCTGTGGGCTTAGGTTCGGATGTCTGCAGGGACACCACGAGATTTGGGAAAAATGATTTGGGTAGGTATTTGCCCTATTTAGGCTATGTAGCATGAGTGATTACCCTCTGTGGGCTGTGAGTTGGATGTCGAGTGGACATCTCATAGGTAATTTGGGGGATATATTGTTGCCCCTTGTGGGAATCTCATAGGTAATGTTAAGTGAATTATAGGATATTTGGACATCTAGAACCGAGTTTGTTGAAGTTATCTAGTGCATAAAACATTTTTGATTATTTTGCATATTTTACTCCACTATACTTGTTCTTAGGGAATATCTATATGCTTTGCATCTTCTCTAATCTGTTCATGCATCTGTCCATTCATCAGTCTACTATTCAAAACCTTCAACTTATTTTATTTTCTTTTGTTCTGTAACTCTAGTTGATCCTTAGGATCAAATTCCTTCCCTGTGGGATCGATATCTTTTAAACTACATCGCAATTGTATACTTGCAGTTATCATCATTTTTCTATTTGATAAGCAGTACTAACAACACCTCTTCATATTTAGAACTTTTATATTATCAGTAGAAAAATGGTGAACAAGTTTTTGGCATCGTTGCCAAGGAAGGCAAGTACGTTTTGAAGATCAAATACTGGGAGACTACGGTACGTTTTTATATTTTTCTTTTATTTCACTTATATATCTATTTGTTATTGCATTTTGTGTCTAAGATGTTTACTAACATGCATTGGGATAAGTTTTATGGTGATTACATGATTGATAACTTAATTAATACATGCGTAGATGAAATTTATCATGTTACATCTCATGAAGATTCAACATTTGAATCCCTTGAAAATTTAGAATATTCCTCTGAAACCGAAAAATTAGTTAGAGAAGATGATCCTATACCATCTTCTATAGATAAACCACCCTTAGTAGAGTTGAAGCAGTTGACTAGTCATTTGAAGTATGCATTTTCAGGAAGCAACAATACCTTACCCATTATCATTTCTAGTAAGTTATCAGATTTGCAAGAAGAAGCATTAATGGAGACAATAGTGGGTAGAATAAGGAGTATTGGTTGGCAAATTTCTGATATTAGAGGGATTAGCCCTAAGATGCATTCTATTAATTTAGAGAATGATAGTAAACCTAACATAGAAAGGCAAAGAAGATTGAATCCTCACATGAAGGAAGTTATTAAGAAGGAGATTATTAAGTTGCTAGATGCAGGAATTATCTATCCGATTTTAGATAGTGAATGGGTCAATCCTGTCCAATGTGTTCCGAAAAAGGGAGGTATTACTATAGTTCAGAATGAAAAGGGTAACTTAGTTCCTACTAGGATAACAACTGGATGGAGAGTTTGTATAGATTATAGAAAATTAAATGCAGCCACTAGGAAAGACCATTTCCCTTTACCATTTATAGATCAAATGTTAGAAAGGATATCAAGTCACGTATTTTACTATTTTCTTGATGGATTCTCTCGGTATTTTCAAATTCATATTAAGCCAGATGACCAAGGCAAAACCACTTTTACATGTCCATTTGGTACATTTGCTTATAGAAGAATGCCTTTTGGGTAGTGCAATGCTTCGGCTACTTTTCAAAGGTATGTTTCGTCTATTTTTAGTAAGTATGTGGAGGATATTATGGAGGTTTTCATGGATGATTTCTCTGTATATGGAGATTCTTTTGAGAAATATCTAGAAAATTTGGATGAAGTACTTGCTAGATGTGAGGAAACTAATTTGGTATTGAATTGGGAGAAATGTCATTTTATGGTAAATGAAGGTATAGTTTTAGGTCAGAAGATAGATGAGAAGGGAATTCATGTAGTTATAGCAAAAACCGAGATCATTGAGAAATTACCTCCTGCCATAAATGTTAAGGGAGTAAGATCATTTCTAGGCCATGCTGGATTTTTCAGAAGGTTTATTAAGGATTTTTCGGTTATAGCTAAACCTTTAACTAATTTATTAGTTAAAGATGTGAAGTTCGATTTCTCTGATGACTGTTTAAAAGCCTTCAACACCTTAAAGTGAGTATTAGTTTAGGCACCCATAATTGTGCCATTTGAATTGATGTGTGATGCTAATGATGTTGTTGTTGGTAGTGTACTCGGTCAAAGGTATGAAAAGAATTTGCGTGCAATTTATTATGCTAGTCACACTTTGCCTTCTGCACAATGCAATTACACCACCACTTAAAAAGAGATGTTAGCAGTCGTATATGCATGTGATAAGTTTAGATCATATTTGATTGGATCTAAAGAAATAGTTTAGACAGATCATGCTACTTTGAGATATTTGTTTGCTAAGAAAGATGTCAAACCTAGATTAATTAGGTGGATCCTTCTTTTGCAAGAGTTTGACTTAGAAATAAGGGACAAAAAGGGAAGTGAGAATACCGTAGCTGATCTTATCTCGTTTAGAAGATGATAAGTGAATCTGGTGATGTTAATGAACTTTTTCCAGATGAAAATCTTAAGTCTGTTAGACATATGTTAGTCTATGGTATGCAGACTTTGAAAATTATTTGGTTACGCATACTTTACCCTCTGATTTAGATTCTAATGGTAAGAAGAAATTTCTTAAGGATATTAGATCATTTATATGGGATGACCCTTATTTGTTTAAGGTATGTGCCGACGGTATTATTCGCATATGTATAGATGATACTAACTTTTCTTCAGTTTTAAGTCATTGCCATGATAGCATATATAGAGAACATTTAGGACCATTAAAAACTACTGCTAAAATTTTAGAGAGTGGGTTTTATTGGCCAACATTGTTCAAGGATGCTAGAGATTTTGTTCAAAATTGTGATAATTGTTAGAGAACAGGAAACATAAGTCGAAGAGATGAGATGCCATTGAAAAACATCTTAGAAGTGGAGCTTTTTTATGTTTGGGGCATAGATTTCATGGGACCATTTCCTAACTCTAAAGGTAATAATTACATTCTGGTTGTAGTTGATTATGTTTCAAAATGGG
>CATIWQ010199430.1:0-15906 GCA_949673415.1 Euphorbia schlechtendalii | reverse complement strand
ATCCCGTGCTCACAACCACTAAATTGAATAAAAAAAATAGGATCAAGACCAACCTATGTGCTCTCCTTTGGGGTGCTATGTAAGCAGTGGTTCAACGTTTGGTCGTATTTAACCTGAGTTAATGGCTTTGTTAGCCCATCCGCTAGATTCTGATCCGTTGGGATGTGTTCTAAGCTTATATCTTTCCTAGCTATTATCTCTTGAATGAGATGGTATTTTCTGAGTAAATGTCTGTTTCTCTGACGAGACCGTGGTTCATTTGCCTGAGCAATAGCCCCATTGTTATCGCAATAGACCGATATTGGATTTACAATGCTAGAAACCACACTGAGATCACCAATAAATCCCTTAAGTTAGATAGCTTGCTTAGATGCTTCAAAAGTAGTTATATACTCATATTCTATGGCTGAATCAACAGTCATATCATGTTTTAAACTTTTCCAAACAACAACCCCTCCATTTAACATAAACACATATCCTGATTGGGACTTACAATCATCCTTGTCAGACTGAAAACTTGCATCGGTGTATCCCTTCACAGAGAGATCACCTTCTCCATATATTAAAAACATATCATTAGTCCTATGTAAGTACTTAAGGATAGTTTTAACGGCTATCCAGTACTTCTCACCTAGGTCAGATTGAAATCTGCTCAAGATGCTCAACGCATGTGAGACTTCAGGCCAAGTGCATACCATAGCATACATGATGGATCCCATCGCTGAGGCATATGGTATTCCATTCATGCGTAGTCTCTCCTCTTGTGTTCTCAGACACTCAGATTTAGAAAGGTTAATCTCGTGAGGCATTGAGAGATAACCCTTTCTTGACTGCTCAAGGTTAAATCTAACCAAAACCTTGTCTATGTATGTACTTTGCAAAAGACCTAGCAGCCTTCTGGATCTATCTTGGTATGTCTTTATACAAAGTATAAAAGCTGCTTCTCTAAGATATTTTATGGAGAACTTCTTTGACAACCATGACTTTATTATCTAAGAAAAGGAACATCATTTCCTACCAGTAATATGTCATCGACATATAATACAAGGAAAACAATCGCACTCCCACTAGCCTTTTTATATACACAGGGCTCATTAGCATTTGACACAAAACCAATTTCTCGGATTGTCTCATCAAACCTAATATTCCAACTCCTCGATGCTTGCTTAATTCTATAAATGGACTTCTTTAACTTGCATACCTTCGAGCCATCCTTGGATGTAAAACCCTCAGGTTGTGCCATATACACATCACTATCTAGATTCCCGTTAAGAAATGCTATTTTCACATCTATCTACTGGATCTCATAATCGTAATGAGCGGTGATGGCAAGGAGTATCTTGATAGACTTTAGCATGGCCACCGGTAAAAAGGTTTCATCATAATCAATACCTTCTTTTATACTGTAACCTTTTGCAACTAGCCTTGTTTTACAGGTAATTACATTATCGTCCACATTAGTTTTCTTCTTGAAAATCCACTTGCATCAAATGGGCTTAATCCCACTTGGAGCATCAATCAAGCTCCAAACTTGATTTTCGTGCATAGAGTCCATCTCTGACCTCATGGCTATAAACTATTTATCAGACTTTGAGCCTTCCATTGCCTCCTTATAAGTCTTAGGTTCATCATCTTCCACAAGGAAGAGATGTTTAACCGGTATCGCTCAAGAGCTATTAGAGCCCGACCTGAGCTACACAATATCGATGTTATAATAAGCTATTCCATGCTTACACTTTCTTGTATAACAGGTGTAGGAACAATCAGTTGATTGTCTGTTTGATCTTCTTGAGTTCCCAAATCAAGATTGATCCCACTAGCTTTCACAAGTATATGCTCCTTCTCGAGGAATTGAACATTTCTAGAAACAAGGATTTTTGTTCTTGGGATAAAAAAAGGTATAACCCATAGTCTCCTTAGGGTAACCTACAAACAAACACCTATCAAACTTAACAACCTACTTATTTAAACTTATCCTCTTTACGTAAGTAGGACATCCCCAAACTCTCAAGTGAGAAAGAGCTAGTTTCTTACCATACCACAACTCTTATGGTGTTTGATCAACTGATTTCAAGGGTACTCTATTTAGAATATAAACTGTACTCTCAAGTGCATAACCCTAAAAGGATCTACTGAGTTCTGCTTAGCTCATCATGGACCGAACCATATCGCGTAGGGTTCGATTACTCCTTTCTAACACTCCATTCTATTGGCATGTATAAGGAGGTGTCCATTAGAATAAAATACCATTATCCCTTAAATAATCCTGAAACTCTTGGCTTAAGTATTCACCACCTCGATCGGATCAAAGGGTCTTGATTCGTTTCACAAGCTATTTCTCTACTTCAGTTCTGAACTCTTTGAATTTCTCAAAATTTTCAGACTTGTGCCTCCTGAGGTACATATAACCATATCGCGAGTAATGATCGATAAAGGTTATGAAGTAGACGAAAGTCTCATGTGTCCTAACACTCATTGGACCACATACATCAAAATGTATTATTTCCAAGGTACTAGTGGTATGCTGACCCTTTTCTTTGAAAGGTTTCTTAGTCATCTTTCCCTTTAAACAAGGCTTGCACACACCATCGGATTCCCATTCCATTGGGCCCAAATCACCACATTTGTGTAACTTAATTAAGCGAGTCTCATTTATATAGCCTATACGACAGTGCCATAAGTACGAGGAGTCTTCATTATCTAGTATCAATTTCTTACCAATGTTCATATATAGAGTTTTAGTTTTAGTATCTAGAACATAAATGCCATCAATAGATATTCCACAAGCATAAAGAACATTATTGCATTGAATTTGATTATTATTATTATTAGAAAATAAAATCTTAAAATCCCTCTGTTGCTAAACACGCAACAAAAATAATATTCTTAATGACAACAGTAATATAATAGCAATTTTTCAAAACTAAAACTAAAACTAGGCCACTAGGTAAACGAAGGCTATATGTTCCCACAGCAGTTGCAGCAACCCGTGCTCCATTTCTAACTCTTAAGTCCATTTTCCTTTTTGCAAGCCTCCTACTATTTCACAACCCCTACATAGAAGTACAAATATGAGTAACACAACCAATATCCAATACCCATGTAGACTCATTGGGAACTGTAGAGAAACTCTCTATTATAAACATACCTGAAGTAGATTCCTTTCTTTACTTTTTCTCGTTTAGAAATCTGAGCACTTAACTCGTGTTTCATTTTGGCACTTTTCATGAGTCTTCTCTCGACCTTGAAAGCCCTAGACTTTCTTATCTTGTGATCCTCAGTAACAAGTTGATTCTCAAGTTTATTTCTAAACTGTATATCATATTGTTCCAACAGGTCTACCATGTCAGAAAAATTACAATAATCTTTGATGCTATAGAAATTTATTTTGAAACCATCGTACCTATGGGGTAGACCTTTCAATACAATCTATTTCAAGGTATACTAATTATAAGTAACTCCCATTTTCCTTAACTTTTTAGAGTTATTGTAAACAATCATGGAAAACTCAACTGTTGTGGTGTCAGCCCCTAAACTTGGAGATAACATGAATTTTTCAGGGTTCATTCATCATCTCAAGCTGCACAATCATAGACTCCAAGTTCATATTTTTGCAAATATCCATGTACCTTGGAAGCATAGTGTTGACCATGAAATTTTTTGCAAAATCATAGTCCCTTTTGTGCTTCACGTACTTATCTATTTGATAAATTAAAGGATCTTCTTCAGGTTGTTCGGGATATGGATTATCTAGTACATAATCCAAGCCAAGGCTCTTTAGGAACCTTGTCAAACACTCGAACCACTCATGAAAATTGTCACCTTTGTAAAACTTGTTGTCAATCGGATGAATATGAGTGTTAATGTTCATATTCAACCTAGATATAAGATAGAATTTGTTTAGTTATTAGTATATGTACATTCATTTAATATAAGGTCTTTAATTGAACACATAATTCCTACTATTTTCTCGACATTCAAATAACCTATTCTATTTAAATTCGGGAAATTTGGTCCAACCAATTTTTCTTAGTAGGTAGCATCCATAGCCACTCATCATGAGCCCCACTATAACAGGTCAAGCCATAGCAAGATAACCATGGTTGGTACCCATCCATTTACATCCCATGCAATTGCTAATCCATTTGAATTCTCTTTCTCGAGACATGCGTACCCAATTGTATGACTCCTCAAATATGTCTCCAATCTGGTATTTGCTCCAATGATATAGACAACTAACCCATTTTGGTTAAGGCATTAACCCCATCTAGTCTCATAACCAAACACATGATAAGGAAAGCATGTTGTACATGTTCTTACATTCGTTAATAAGGTTCGTATCACGACTTATGACGGGAAGACAATCTA
The DNA here is from genome assembly GCA_949673415.1 of Euphorbia schlechtendalii. Classification (NCBI taxonomy): domain Eukaryota; kingdom Viridiplantae; phylum Streptophyta; class Magnoliopsida; order Malpighiales; family Euphorbiaceae; genus Euphorbia; species Euphorbia schlechtendalii. The sequence goes on along the minus strand of CATIWQ010199430.1, from coordinate 11,538 downwards.
CCCCCTTAATATGTTGTAGAGATTTTATTGGTGCCGCTAGACTCACCCTAGTCTAGGTCTTTTACGATGGATATGATTATGATAATAATGATTCTGGGCTATTTGGAATTATTAACTCTAAGGGAACATGCTCAAGACTGGTACATCATAATCATTCTATTATACCAAGACTCCACATAGCATGAAAAACAAACAAGGTCCATATTTAAGTTCTTACACCTATATCTATAAGTTTTAATTTAACAACATAAACCACTTTGTAAAACCATAAGTAGAATCCAATTTCCATACTAGAAATCAACTAAGTCATAAAAGTCTCTTGGGTACACTTGAACTTAATACCGATGGAGATTTCCAGGTAAGAGAGGCCCCCTTAAAGTGAATGAGAAGCCAAGTCCAATCCTTGCCAAAATAACCACGAGGACTTCAATTCGTTGTACCACGGATAACTATGATTTAAAGATTTCATTCTTTAATTGAGTGAAGTATGTGACGACCCTCAATATAAAGCATTTACACGTGTGGTAAAATTGTTAATTTTATATGATAATCACCTAGACTAAGTTTGAGCAAAATCTTAATCTAGTTATCACATCATTTTCTATAACAGAAATTGAAACCAATGTCATGCATAGCATACTTTAATTAATTCATAGAAAATATCAATTTCAACATATTATAATCAATCATGCATAGCATAAGGCAGTCTCTGATACCATTGCTGGTTAATCAAGACAGTAATTTAACATGTGATGTTGCAAGGAGGAATTTCAAAACTTAAAATTAACCCTAAAGGATCTCCTAAGCATGACATGATTGATATAATCTAAGTTGACACTTTCAATAGATGCTAATAGGTTTATAAAACATATAAAAGAAACCTAAGTTAGGAGCATTACCAGTTGATGCATGCTTCTCTCTCTTTCTGATGCGACTTTCCCTTAGAGCAATTTGGCAAAACTCCGTTGGTGCTAGCCTCCAAACTAGGATAGCCTCTACGATTGATTCACACGGATCTTCATCGACCAAAACCTCCATTGAGGTAAAACCTATTGGTAGACAACAGTTGCTAGAGCCCTCGAAGACCAACCTGAAAATATTAACTGAGAAGGCTCAATTAAAAAATAGAAAGAGCCTTTAAAGAATTCTTCGTCGCTTGGAGAAACTAGTGGAAGATCTCACAAAATCTCGTGAAAAACTCAGAGAGAAATGCTGAGTTGAAGTGGTTTGAAAAGGAGAATGAGAACCGCTACTTATAGTGGGAGGGGAGTTCTAAACTCCCCTCAATTAGCAATGTGGGATGGGAAAATCCCATCCCACCTACGCATCACCACGAGAAGCTATGGCTTCGCGCGGGTCAACCTGCTCGTATAGCCCGCTTATGCAGGCTGTGCAACGGCTTGCAAGGCAAAGCCCTAATGGGCTTGCTTTGCCTTGCAAGCTGAGCTTACGAGCCGCTAACAGGCCTGCTGCCCACTAGCTTTTTAGCTCATGGGGCAACCGTGTAGGCCTCACTCCCAACAACCCATGTTCGTTCGAGACCCACTCACAACGGGAATAATTCCCTTGCTTCGCTCAATGCAATTTTCCCAATTTTCTCCTTTAATCCTTTTAATTATTAATTTGGTCCAACCAATTAATAATTCATCCAACGAATTTGACAATCTTAATATTCTCGACATAGATACAGTTTATTGGTTCTTTACTCAGTCTAGTAAAGATCCAAAGTGTGTGACCTCATAGGATCCCGAAGTATGGAGCCGCTAGAGGTTAACCTAAACTTGGATTCTTATCCGGAAACCTTTAGGCTTAGTGTTCTAGATCGATATGGAACCTGATAATTCTAGATTATCAAATGGGCATTCCAGCAAAGGTGTATAATTCCTTGATACTCAGAACGTCACTTATCTATGACTTGATTCAACTATGCAGTAGTAACCAATACAATACACTCCTTCCATCAAGTTAAGTACCATCCAGTTTATTGAGCTCGGATTAAGTGCTAGCTCATGTAATAGCTGTAACTATCCTGGAATTAGACTTGTTCATGAAGAACACCACTCACTATAATGTATCAAGATTGACTAGAAACCCGTTCTATCAATCTTATACTCTGACTAGAGGTTTATTAGTGTGTCTCTTCAACAAGGGGCCCTAAGATACATCTCCCATTATATCACTATATCAGGTACGATGGATCCCATCTTAACTACTCGGCTTACCAACATGTGATCATCACTATACCCATAATCACCCGTATCATCTTGATCGCCAAGGTATGAATAAGTATGACCCAAAGTATAACAACTCCTACATAAGGTAACCAATACCTCAGGATACTTGTACTGCTACTGTAATAAGACATGAGACCAACACATGGATATATTTATTTTTGAGTGTCTGTCTTATAACAGTCTCCAATGTATTACCCAAATGCATGCATGTGTTAACTCAAGGTACCACCTTCAGTTTGTAAGATCGGTTGCTTGGATCTAATCCAAAAAATAAGCCTACACATGCTAGTTTGTCAGATTCATTGATGCCTAATCTCAATGAAACTATGACTAGGGATATTTAGACTATTCATGGTAACACATATGTGCAGTTCTCACACCACATAGCTCCTACTATGTCCTTGCACTTTTACGTTATGATGTATTCATAGACTTTATCTTATTAATGCGCATATATATATAATACCACATATATATGATACCAGTGAGATACATAAATTAAACAAAAGCACTGATAAACAACAAAGATGGCTTTATTAATAAATATAATAATTTGAAACCATTTGTACATTATAACTAATTAAGATATATTGCCCTAATTGCCTCTAGGGCATACATCATGTCTAACATCATGTGCATGGAAAGACTAGTATCTGGTTCAAGTTACTTCTTTGGCTCTGGAAACAGCCTGCCCACAACCTCAAAAGAGCTTTCTACGCCTTCTTGACTTGATCGTTAGTATTGTCATTGATTACTTTGTAGTTAGACTCAAATTTCTCATCCAGCGTATCAAGGTTTACTAAGGTTTTTCAACCTTTCTCCCAGCCTCCTCAACTATCCTGATCTTTTTATCCACCTTTTTGTTGTAATTAACCATCAGTTTGGACATACTCTCCAACAGCTTCCCCATGCTGTGACTGATTTCCTTGGTGACCTCAACTTCTTTAAGCACATTATCAATCTTCTTGTAAGTGCTCCCTTTTCTTTTAGCTTGTTCTTCTCCAACCTGATGAAACTATATAACTTGAGTTACCAAAGTGGTATTCAAGCTACTTAGCTGCTCAGTAGCATCATCAACACTACCCTTTATCTTTCTAGCTATCGCGTTAGCGATAATAGTAGACGTGGGGATATCGGTGACAGTTGCACTAAGTTGAGCCTCAAAATTAGACAGTCCAGTTAGGATTAAAGCCATCTTGTCCACTAGACTTTTCGCTCTCTCCTTCACCAAATGGTTGCGAATCACAAACAATGTTTCTTGAATTTTTTCAAACTTTTTAAAGTAAACCAATTAAGAAGGAATACTTGAGTGCTCATCGAACTCTGGAATTTTAACCTTAGCTTTTGTGGAGAAGTCTGTTAGTTCTCGAGATAATAGCACATGGCTTACAGCTCCATCAAACTCAGCATTAGTTTTGAGAGTTGGAAATTGCTTCCTAATTTGAGCCAAGATGGTTGAATCAGCCAAGTCCTCTTAGACTAACTTGTTGCTGGAGGGAGATACTTCATTGGTTGTAAAATTTACCTTATCACCTTCCTCACTTGCTTTTCCATGCTAAGTAGAGTTCTCAGCTTCTAGAACTTCTCTGATCATAGGGTTTCGAGGGGTAGAGGACGGGTTTGAATAAAAGTTTGGTTCAGAGGTATTTTGTACATTTTGTGAAGAAGAGGTTGATTTAGTTTTAATAGGGGAAGGATTTAGGTCAGTTTAAGAGGTAGGAGGAGGTGAGAACAAATCTTGAAGTTGAATATGAGAAGAGGGAGTATAACCTGGAGAATTTACAATTTCTGGAATTTAAGGAGGAGAATTTTCAGAAGGAGTTGGTATTTGAGAATTTATAGGAGTGGGAATTTGAAAATTTATAGGAGAAGATGGTTTAGTGTTTACAGAAGAAATATGGGAAGGATTTAAAGGTACCTATGGGTTGGCTGTTTAACCCAAGGATGGGTCAGCCTCAAGTAAATTGATAAGTGTATAATTACACTTATTATCTTGATATTTTCAATCATAAAATGATATGGTTTAGAGTCTTTTATACTTCATATAAAAGATTTCAAGTGGTATGTAGTTGTTTTTTATGCAAGTCCAGAAACTAGGTGAATCCTGGGAGTGAAATGAATAAAGATGGAATTCTATGTTAAAAGAGTGAAAAAGGTGCAAAATGATGTGTGGAATGCAAGGAATTAGCTTAGGATCAAAGTTGTTAAAGATCGGCAAAGTTGCAAAGAAGAACCATGAAGAAAAGCATATGTCAAGATCGTGATTCTTGTTCGCGATTGGACAAATCATGACCACGACTATCTATCACGATCGTGACTTATCTTTCTTCACAAGTAGAAAGTTACCAACTTATATTCATGATCACGATATGAATGTCACGCTCGTGACTTGTGACGGTTTTGGATAACTCTTCTCAACTTCCAACCGTCAAATAAGAATGATCAACCGCCATCAACTGTCAGACGAAAAGAAACCTTTTAGGGACAATGAAGCCATGAAAAGTTGCCTATGCACTGATGATAAGGATGAATTCTTACATCCAATCACATTGAAGTGATGCAAACTTTCACCAATGGATACGACTCTTCATTTAGATAGACGTAACCCATCACACTCTATAAATAGGGTTCAAATCAAACATTTTCGGGGGATGGTTTGAATAGTAGCAGTGTATAACGTGTATGCATAGAGAGTGAAAAAGATATAGATTTCGCTACTTTTAAAGTGTTAGTGTGAAAAATGTATAAGTGATTCGATTCTTATTTCGATCACTAGATTTCTCCAAAAATTCGAGCGATTATTGTATGAGTGTAATTGCAAAGCACTTATCAATAAAAGTTTCTGTTCTTCAACATTCATTTATTCGATATTCACAAAGAATAGCATCCTAGTGGAGGTTCTGTACGAGTCAAGACTGAATTCAAAGTAGACGCATGAATTTCGAGAATTGACGACTCCCATTAAAAGAGTGGATACGGTTTGATCAACTTTAGCTTTCACTTGCATACCTTACAACTTTGCTTTGTTTTCTACTTATACTTTATATTTCGAAGTTTATGATATGTCTATGTGTCATAACGAGTATTTCGTCTTATGTCTCTTATATTAATGAAGTTATATGCTTTCGAGTTAACTTTAAGAATACTTTCGGGGTTAACAAGATTGTGTATAATCACTGGATCTGTGATTATAACGCTATTTAGTGAGCCAATATTTTTGGAGTGGTAACTTGCTAAATATAGCTATGTGAGAGCAACCCGTATTAAGCATAGTATTATTGTTATCCAGGTTTTTATAAGTGTCATAATTCGTTTACCCTAGATTTAGAAAAGTCATTTCATGTGTTGCTCTACGGTGAATTATTGAATATTTGGGCCTCTAGAACCGTGTTTGTTAAAGTTATCTAGTGTATGAAATATTCTTGATGATTTTGCATGTTAGGGAATATCTATATAGTACACATCTTCTCTAATCTGTTCATGCATATGTCCATTCATTAGTCCACCATTCCAAAACCCTGAACTTATTTTATTTTCTTTTATTCCGTAACTCTAGTTGATCCTTAGAACCGAATTCTTCCCTGTGGGATCGATATCTTTTAAAACTGCATCACAACGGTATACTTGCAGTTATCTTCATTTTTCTATTTGAGAAGCGGTATAGACAACACTTGTTCATATTTAGAACTTTTATATTATCAGTAGAAAAGTGGCAAACAAATTTTTGGCCCCGTTTCCGGGGAATAGAATATCGTAACGAGTGTAGCCAAAATCTTGCGAAAAAGTTTTTAGCGCCGTTGCTGGGGAAGGCAATTGCGTTCTAGAGATCAAATTATCGAAGAATGGGTAATTATATTTATATGTCAATTAGATTTATTTTTGTTTTTATTTTTGGTTTTAAGTATTTATATTTTGTTAACATATTTTTCTTCCTTATTCATTGAGTTTTCTTTCTAGCGTGTACATGCCAAGTACGCGTAGTTCGGGAGAAAGTTTGGGGTCTTTCGAATCAGAAATAGAACGATTTGGTAGGAGCAAAAAAGGGAAAAATAAGAGACAAAGAAGAAGGATGGCTGACGAAGATCAACAAAATCAGGATCAACCTCAACCAAAGCTCATGGATTATGTTATTCCAACCATCAATGGTAACAATCAGGGAATTGCTAGACCACCAATTGATGCAAAACAGTTTGAAATTAAGCCAACATTACTTCAAATGATCAGCAATAATGTGCAATACTATGGTCTACCCAATGAAAATTCGAATGCTCACATTACAAACTTTCTTGAAGTCTGTGATGCTTTCAAAATGCCCAATGTCCCTAATGAAGTAGTTAAACTTCACTTATTTCCATTTACTCTCCATGATAAAGCAAAAGTTTGGTTGAATTCATTATCCCAAAATTTAATCACCACTTGGAATCAATTAGCCCAAGCCTTTCTGACTAAATACTTTCCTTTAGCAAAAACCGCAAGACTCATCAAACAAAATCACTTCCTTTACTCAAAAGGATAGTGAATCCTTGTACAAAGCCTGGGAAAGTTATAAGGAACTTCAGCGAGTTTGTCCTCATCATGGTTTACCCCAATGCATGATTTTGCAAACTTTCTACAATGGAATAAATCATGCAATAAGAGGAGTGATTGATGCTATGGTTGTGGGATCTCTTATGAAGAAAACTAGTCAAGAAGCCTTTGATCTTTTGGAAGATATGGCAAATAACAATAGTATGTGGCTAGTGGAGAAAGCACAAGTAAGTACTACTAATCTTACTTATTCACATGTTGCATCTACATCTTCTAGTTTAGTTAAAAAGGTCAATAAATTAGACCCTATTTCTGTTATGGAAGCGCAAATATCTGCATTATCTCATAAGATAGATAATATGCATATAATTAAGAGTAAACCTTTGACATGTGAAAATTGTGGCCAAATAGGACACACTACTTTTGAGTGTAACTTTAACCCATGTGTAGGGGAATAATTAAGTTATGTTCAAAGTCAAGGGAATTCTTATGGGAATAATGGAAATAATTATAGGAGTTCTAATTGGAAGTGTGGTGATAATCAACAAAAAAAATTATCAAAGTAATGATAGAATAGGGCAATTAACAAGTAAGATAGACAAATTTCTAGAAGGAGTTTGTAATGAGCAATCAGAGTATGAGGAATGTTACAAGAAGTTAGAAAATAAGATGGATCAGATGTTTAAGAATCAATCATCTTCAATTCATAATTTGGAAATACAAGTTGGTTAATCAGCGAGAGCTATTCCATCTAGAGGAAAAGGCCATTTACCTAGTAACACAGAAAGAAATCCTAAGGAAAATGTGCATGCTATAGCCCTTTGTAGTGGTAAATTACTAGATAAGCTAGATCCTTTGGGTATATACTTGCTAATGATGTTGTTGAAGTGCCAGAGAATTCTCCGAGTAAATCCAATAATAAAGCAGGAGTGGATGAACAACATATTTTCGGAAAGGTTATTCCCCCTCAACCACCATTTCCATAAAGAATGAAGTAGAAGAATGAGGATAAGCAATTTATCGAGTTCATCAACAAACTTAAAGGTCTGGAAATCAATCTTTTGTTCATTGAAGCCATTACATAGATTTGAAACTACGGTAACTTTATTAAAGAGCATTTATCTCGTAAGCGTTGTTTAGAAGGAATATCGAAAGTATCTTTAACTGAAGATTGTAGCAAAATAATAACTACTACAATGCCCACTAAACTTAAAGATCGGGGAAGTTTCACAATACCGTGTAAACTTGGAAACATTTCTTTTCACAAATGTTTATGTGATCTTGGGGCTAGTATAATCTTATGCCTTTATCGATCTTCAAAGAGTTGAAGCTTGATGATGAAGTTAAAAGGAAAAATATGGTCTTGCAATTGGCCGACCAGTCTATTAAACGTCTTTATGGCATAATAGAAGATGTATTAGTTAAAGTGGATAAGTTTGTTTTTCTGATAGACTTTGTTGTGCTAGATTTTGCATATAATGAAAGATGTCCTATAATCTTAGGAAGACCTTTTATGCATACTTGTAAAGAATTGATAGATGTGTCGGAAGGTAAAATTAAGTTAAGGATAAATGACGATAGTGTTGAATTTAACATGCATAAGGCTTATAAATATTCAATGGATGAAGACGTATGCGTGAAACTTGACTTGATTGATGCTTGCATTCAAGAAGTTGTCAAGTTAGATTTCATCCATGAATATGAAGTCAAGGGGTTGGTAAACTCCATTGGCACTTAAATCTCTTATCTTTTCAGAATATATATATATACACACACACACACACACACACAAACACACACATACATACACAAACTATATTTTATTTTGTTTTTGTGTGTTTTTAAGTTAGTGTGGAAGAAAAGTGAATTTTTTTTTGGATTTTAAACATATCGCGATCGTAACCAGTTTCACGCTCATGAATTAAGTTGTCAAAACATTCTATTTTCATATGGAGAAAGTCACGATCGCGACTATCTTTCGAGATAGGAAAATGTGCGATTTCATAGCAGTTATTGTTGTAACGACTCTATTTCTAACAGTTACAAATCAAATCTATCTATTGAAACAACAATAATTACCCTATTTCCTATATATATAACTACTTTCCTAGTTTATTTTCACATTCAATCAATCTCTTTCACAAACTCAATCTTTTGTAAAGCAAATTTTCTTTATTTTCCAAAAATCAAAACACAAACCTTTCTTTCAATTCTTGAATTAAATTTCGATGGCTCCAAAGAAATCAACAGCAACCAAGGGAAAGAACAAAATGTTAAATCAACAAACCAAATATGGATGTCCTTTTCCCATCTATGGTGATGAAGAAGTTGAGCGATACATGAGGATGAAGAACTTTGATATCTAAGGTACACTCTTCTATGATCCTACTTTTGTTATTGATGTTGGGATTCATGCGGAAGTAGAGGAATATTTTTTGGTATTTGGGTTGGAAAGCTTTGTGAATATGCATCTCCCGTTTAACGAGGAATGGATCCTCAAATTTTTTGTTATTGTTACAAAGGATGGGAATTTTCTCAAGAGGAAATTTAGGAATGAAGGGGAAGAATATAAGTTTACTCTAATTGATTTAATTAAATGATTTGGTTTTGGAGAAACATATGAAGAGATTGAAAAGGAAGACGATTATGATCTAACGAGTGTTTGGACTGAGTTAATGGGATTGGATCGATACGAATGTCAAAAATTCATCCAACAAGAAGATTCGGAGTAACAGCCTTCTTTACCTTCACAAGTTTATTTCTCAAAGTCTATTTTTTCCGATACGAGACTACAAAAGTGTCGATGAAGGATTTGGTTATATTGGAGTGTGCAATTTTGCAATAAAGGCCAAAGTTTTCGATGTACGTGTTAGATTCCATCACTAGTCTTACTACACATCAAAAGGCTAGAGTTGGAGGGGCAAATACAATTTGAGGAATTATTTTGGGAGCAAAGAATTAGCTGCTGTACCGATATAGTCCTCGAGAGAAATTCAACTTTATTATAGGAGTTTACATGAAGAGAGAGGGATAAGTTAAAGAAAAGGAAGGGAAATTTATGTTTCTACCATATGGAGTAAGGGTAAGGAAGTTAAGATTGACAGAGCAATCTACTTCTCGAGAGGACCAATCAGATGAAGAAGTTCAAATCGGAAGTAGTGAAACGAGACAAGCCTCCGGGAGTACACATGCAAATGAAGATACTTGGAGAGGAAAGTTTGTGAAAGATGTCGATCAAGCATGCCTTGATATAGCCTCCACACAGGAAGATGTTTGTCAACTAACAAAATCCAACATTTCTTTGAATTGCAAGTTGAATTCGTACTTCAAGAAGCAGAATATGGATATCTCACCGAGTCCTCCAAATTCAAGCTTGGAAGAATGAAATAAACGGGTTCAAAATTTCTTTTTCTTTTTATTTTCCTTTAGTTTTCATTTGTTTATATGTGTGTTTATGTTTCATTTTTAACGAAGTCTCTCACAATGAGGACATTGTATTCTTTAGTGTGGGGGAGGCATTTGTATAAAAAAATCAAATAAATTAAAAAAGTTGAAGAATATGAAAATTTTTCTTGATTTTGTGTTATTTATACATCATCCATACCTATACTATACTAACATAAGTTCCAAGGTTACTGTGAGTATTAGGTTTTACAAGTTCGATGTTGGTGCATATTTTGAACAAGAATTCTTTGTTTCGAGTTTGAGCGCATGTTGAGAGTATGAGCGTTTGTAGTACAACATTTATCACTTGGCAAGAATGAGTGATGAGTAACATTCGAATGTAACATTCCAAGTAAGTTTCTACAATTTCAATGCAACATGAATTAGTATAAGTTATATAGTTTTAGTTTAATGCTACCGATATGTTTTAAGTGGAGTAATATCTAGTCGTGTTCTTACTATGAGTTTTATATGCTATTCTCAAATACATCCTATAAGTATTGAGTGTGTTTAAAGTGTTGGGAAACTATAGCTATAATACTTTAAAGTGATCAATAAAGGATGAGAAGAGAGAAAAATCAAATGAAAGAGAGGATAACTAATGAGTTATGCAAAAGGTGAGGAGTGGTACGGAGCAAAAACTGCAACCGTTCAATGAGTGAAAAGAGAAAAAGTAGTATAGTATGAAAAATGGGTGCAAAGTACAAATATATACTTAAAAAACATATGCTTTAAAAGAAAAAAATGAGAGAAAGTGGCATGGAGCATAAAATGCAACCACTAAAAAAGGGGAGAGTGGTATGGAGCATAAAATGCAACCACTAAGAGTGTTTTAGTATCCTAGGTTACCTAAAAATTCCTTGAGATCAATCTTTTCAAAGTGTGCTCCCTTTTTCCTTTATACTTTATACTATGCTTAAGAGAAGGAAATATTCGAGTGAGCATATAACGCTTATATGAATACGCAATTCGGTTGGCCTCCATTAAGAGCAAAGGTATGCAACTAGACTATATAAATTGCACATTACTAATTTGTGGGAAATTTTGAACTTTTACTTGAATCTTATGCAACGTGGGAATGTAGTACTCACTAAGATAGTCTTTCGCCAAATGAGGTACGAACTTGAATTACTATTTTCTACACTTCTGTTGTGTTTACTTTGAGGAAAAGGCAAAAGTTAAGTGTGAGGGTGTGATAAGTGTATAATTACACTTATTATCTTGATATTTTCAATCATAAAATGATATGGTTTAGAGTCATTTTATACTTCATATAAAAGATTTCACGTGGTATGTAGTTATTTTTTATTCAAGTGCAGAAACTAGGTGAATC
>CATIWQ010199405.1:0-15079 GCA_949673415.1 Euphorbia schlechtendalii | reverse complement strand
CCTTTTTCACTCTTTTTACATAGAATTCCACTTTAGATCATTTTACTCCCAAGATTTACCTAGTATCTGCATTTGCACCAAAAACAACTACATACCATGTGAAATCTTTTATATGAAGTATAAAAATGACTTAAATTATAGTGTTTAGTGAGTAAAATTATATTGATAATAAGTGTAATTATACACCTATCATAACCCCACACTTAATTTTGCCTTGTTCTCAAGGTAAATTCAACAGAAGTGAATAAATTGGTAATCAAGTTAGTACCTCATTTGGCAAAAGACTATTGCAGTGAGTACCACATTCCCACGTTGCATAAGATTCAAGTAGAAGTCTGAAATTTCCCACAAATTAATAATGTGCAATTTATATAGTCTAGTTGGACACCTTTGTTCTTAATGGAAAATCAACCGAATCGCATCTTCATATAAGCGTTATATGCATACTCGAATATTTCCTTCTCTTAAGCATAGTATAAAGTATAAAGGACATAGAAAGCACACTTTGATTAATTTTCTCTCAAGGCATTTTTATGTAACCAAGGATGCTAAAACACTCTCAGTGGTTGTATTTTATGCTCCATACCACTCTCCCCTTTTTTCAGTGGTTGCATTTAATACTCCATACCACTCTCTCATTTTTTTTATTTTAAGCATATGTTTTTTATGTACTTTGTACTTTGCACCCATTTTTCATGCTTTGCTTTCTTTTCTTTTTTCACTAAATGAATGGTTGTAGTTTCTGCTCCGTACCATTCCTCACCTTTTGCATAACTCATTGGTTATATTCTCTTTCTTTTGATTTTTCACTCTTAATACCCTCATCCTTTATTGATCAATTTCAAAGTATTATGGCTATAGTTTCCCAACACTTTAAACACACTCAATACTTATAGGACTTATTCGAGATTTTCTTATAAAACTCATAGTAACAATACTATTAGATATTACTCCACTTAAACTTTTCGGAAGCATTAAACTAAAACTATATAACTTATACTAATTCATGTTGCATTGAAATATATATCAAAACTTACTTGGAATGTTGCTCTCGAATGTTACTCTCCACTCATCCTTGCCAAATTGATAAATGTTGAGCATTAACATCAAACTTGAAATACCTAACACTCATAATAACCTTGGACAAATGTTATTAAAGTATAAGAATAGATAATGTATAAATAAAATTTTTTTCAAATTCTTCGATTTTTTTATTTTTATTCAATTTTTCTTATATTTTTTGGATTTTTACAAATGCCCCCCACACTTAAAGAACACAATTTTTCTTATTATTGTGAGACATCTAATAAAAATCAAAATTAAAAACTCGTCTAAAAATATGAAAAAGAAAATTAAAGAGAAAACCCGTTCTATTGAGGAGGAGAATCCTGGGCTCATGTTGCAATCGCGAAGGCCTGTCGCGATCGTGATTTCCTTCAAAACAAGAATAGAAGGTTTTGCTGTATAACTTCACAAGTGTGATATATAATCACGATCGTGACCTTCTTTAATTCTTCTTATTTCTTCGATTTTTAGACTTAGTACTTAGAAAAACAAACGTATTAAATACAATTGCTTGTTCTCCGGCAATTTGATCTCTAGAACGCACTTACCTTCCCCGGTAACGGTGCCAAAAACTTGTTTGCAAGGTTTTGACTCTAATAACTCCTAGGATTTTTTATTTAATAATGAAGCCAAAAACCTTATCTCCCACTTTCCTACCGATAAGATATAAGTTCAAAATACGAACAGGTGTTGTCAGTACTGCTTATCTAAATAGAAACATGGTGACCACTACAAGAATATAGTTACGATGTAGTTTTAAAAGATATTGATCCCAAAGGGAAGGACTAGCTCTAAAGATCAACAAGAAAAATGGAATAAAGAAAATAATATATTTTTGGACTTTAGTTGGGAGGATTAGAATGAAGAATGGATAGATAAATGTATGGAAGACTAGAGATTCTAAATATATAGATTTTTCCTACGAAATAAGTATAGCAAAGAAAACATGTAAGTTCAACAAAGTTATTACATTCACTAGACTAATTTCACATAATTGGTTCTTGACACTCAGATGTTCAATGAATGATTCACCACAGAGCAACACATGAAATGAATTTTCTAAATCTAGTGCAAACGAATTAAGATGATTATATAAACCTGGACAACAATATTACTATGCTTAGTACGGGTCACTCTTACATAGCCACATTTAGTAAATTACCATTTTAAAAATGTTGGCTCACTAAACAGCGTTAAAATCACAGATCTAGTGATTATACACAATCTCGTTAACCCCAATACTAATCTTAAAGTTAACTCAAAGGCATATAACTTGATTAATATAAAAGACTCAACACGAAATACTCATTATGACATATAGACATATCATAAACTTTGAAATAGAAAGTATAACTAGAAAGCAAAGCAAAGTTGTAACGTATGCAAGTGAAAACTAAAATTGATCAAACCATATCCACTCTTTAATGGGAGTCATCAATTCTCGCAATTCCTACGTCTGCTTTGAATTCGGTCTCGGCCCATACAAAACCTTCGCTAGGATTTTATTCTTTGTGAATATCGAACATACAAATGTTGAAGAACGAAAACTTTTATTGATAAATGATTTGCAAGTACACTTATACAACACTCGCTCGAATATGTAGAGAAATCTAGTGATCGAAACAAGGATTCGAATCACTTAAACATTTTCTCGCTAACACTTATGAACCTAGCAAAAACTAAATAATTTCACTCTCTATTTATGCACACACTATATCTCTCACTTTTTCTAATTCCAATGCCACGAAATTGGTGAGTTTGGAGCCCTATTTATAGAGTTCGAAGGGTTGCGTCTATCCAAAAGAAGAGTTTTGTCCATTGGTGAAAGATTACATCACTTCATTGTGATTGGTTGAGAAGCTTTAATCTTATCCACAATGGATGGGCATCTATTCATGATTGGTTGACTTCTGATATGTGTCTTTTCATTGGTAGTTGATGGCAGTTGATCATTCTTATCTGGCAATTGGTAGTTAAGAATATTTGACCAAAAAACCTTCCAAGTCATGATCGCGATATACAAGTCATGACCTTGAATCTTTGTTTAACAATTTTCTGCTTCTGAATTGTATCAAGTCACGATCGCGAATTGTTATCACGACCGTGAATTGTGTTTTTCTTCAGAATTCTTCTTGTCACTTCACCGATCTTCGACAGCTTCGATCCTAAGCCAAATCTTTAAGTTCCACGCATCTTTTCGCACCTTTTTCACTCTTTTTACATAGAATTCCACTTTAGATCATTTTACCCACAAGATTTACCTCTTTGCACAAAAAACAACTACATACCACATGAAATCTTTTATATGAAGTATAAAAATGACTTAAATTGTAGTGTTTAGAGTATAAAATTATAATGATAATAAGTGTAATTATACACTTATCAGATCCCGCCAACATATTTTCACAAATCGAGGGAGGAAATATAGATGTTATTGCTGAAAAAATGATTTTTATCAGCTCAAAACAGCCTGCTTGTTCGCCTAAGCGAAGTTTTAGAGCCAACAACGGGCAGCCCTGCTCAACATTCGTAAACAACCCCGCGCAAATCCGGTGGACCGATCTACTTTTGCATTCTCAAAGCTCCCATAAGTCAGGAAATAAATCTTTTAAGGGACCCCTCGATGTCTAATTATCGATCCAAAGGCACCCCGAGAAACCGTTGCCCAATCAAACCATTGTGTTCTTAGAGAAATAATTCTAGAAGCGCTCATTGCGACAGTAGCATGAGATAACGTCTTTCCAAATCGATGAGAGATTCGAGTAATTACAGTTGAGCAAGCCCACCAAGAGGCTAAGCCATGTCTATTAGCACAAAAAATTGCCCATAGTGATTCATCGTCTCTACTTTGGAGTCGCCAAATCCACTTTAGAGGAGAATGCAATTTGTAAATTTGAAATTATGAATTCCCAATTCGCCTAATCGCTTCAGCAAATTGATTGTGTCCCAACTTAGTTTACATAATCCATAGCTCTCCGAGTCTCCTTTCCATAGAAAAGTCCTCATAATTTTCACCAATTTATTCTCCACCGCAATTGGGAGTTTGAGAATTGATAGCATATAAATTAGTAAAGAAGCAAGGACTGATTAAATCAAGATTTCCCTATATGAGAGACATTTTCATTTCCATAAAGCTAAACAAATCTGAAATTTGCTAACTAAAGCATCCCAATTACTGATATTCAAGCGCTTGTAGCATAGAGGAGTACCAAGGTAAGTAATGGGAAATTTCTCAACTTTGAAACCCAATTTCAATGCACATGATCTCACGATGATGTCATCTAAAATAATTCCAATTAAAGAGCTCTTATGATAATTAATTTTCAACCCCGAAATCAATTCGAAATAGCGGAGAATACGGATGAATGGCTCGATAAGAGTAGCATCACCTGGAAGGAAAAAAATCATGTCATCTACAAATTGGAGCAAGGAAATATCCGGAGAAGCTTCATCTAGTCTAAAGCCTGAGAGTAAACCTTCACGAATGCTCGTGTCAAGAGCCGCTTAAGGTCCCCTACTGCAAGGACAAAAATGAATGGCGATAACGTGTCTCCTTGCTTTACACCTCTATGAATGTGAATTGATTTACTTGGGTTGCCATTAGTCAAAATAGAGGTTGATGAATTAAAGCGACAACCCCATTAGTCGAAATCCATTTATGGCTAAAACTATTTTGCTCATCATTGTGTTAATGTAAGTCTAAGAGATACTATCGAAGGCTGTGTGAAAGTCTGATTTCAACACAAAACAGACCTTACGGCTTTGGTGAATCGAATGAATCACCTCGGAAGCTACAAAGGAGAAATCATGAATATTTTGATAAAAAACAAAGGTAAATTGGTTTCCGAAGATCAATTGAGGCATTACTACTTTTAATCTCATTAAAAAAAGCTTGGTCACCACCTTATATACTCCATGAATTAACATAATAGGTATGAAATTTTGAATTGAGAAAGAACCCAGAACCTTTAGAATGAGTACTGTATAAGACGATATAATCAAAGGGGGAAGAGCCACTGATTCGTAAAATCTCCCAAATAAATCCATGAAAGCATCCTTCAAAAAATTTCATGCCCTCTTGTAAAAGAAATTATTGAAACCATCCAGACCTGGAGCTTTATTCTCGTAGCAAGAGCATACCGTCTCCCAAATTTCTTTCTTCAAAAAATTCTCCGTTAACATTCAGTTATTAATTTCCGAGACACGAGCGAATCTGAGTTTTCGAAGGGAGAATGAAAGGAGTTAAGGGGATGCAAATAGGTTTGAATCAAAATCCATGATGGTCGAAGAAATTTCCCGAGAGTCGTATGAGAGTGAGCTGTTAATCTCAAGGCAAGATATGCAATTATTACAAAATCGGGTTGACGCTGTCCTATGGAAGAAGCTCATGTTACTATTACCAAGAAGTGACCATTTAACCCTTGATTGTTCCGGGTAAGATCGGACCTTGCGAAGTTCAAAGCCGCGACTGCCATTCCATTCAGTAGTCTAGGGTGGGAGCTGTCCATCATGGACAAGGTCAGCTGCTCCAACTCTGAAATTTTCTACTACATATACCAGAAATTAGTCATGTGACAAGGTCGAATTGCATTGCTTAGAAGCCTTAGACGGAAGGAAAGATCACAGTTCTGGTGCTTGTTGTAAATTGAAGCCCAATTTTCACGGATGAAAGGAAGAAAATCATCGCGCTCCCACCAACAATTAGGAGATCTATAAGGTATCGTCCCATGATTAGATGATGACTGGTTCTGAAATAAAATTGGGAAATGATCTAATAAAGATGAGTCTAAGGAACAAATTAAAAGTGATGGCCACATTTCAGAAATTCCACACGATACTCAATCCGGGAAAAAGATCTAGAGTTGTGCCAGTTGTAGTCTCTACCTTCTGAAGGGATGTCTAGAAGTTCGCAATTATTGATAAAATCCCTGAAATCCATCTAATAAGGCGAAGTCATCTTGCTCGATCTCTTGCTCGCATGGAACACCTCATTAAAATCGCTGCATACAATTACATTCTCTAATTGTGAGATAAACGGAGTTAATTCCGCCCACATAAATTGCCTATCGTTCTAAACCATCGAATCATATAAAGCTACCAAGTAAAAACCAAAGTTGGCCGAAAATAAGTTGAATTGGATAATACTCCATCCCGAGGAGGATGCGAAAAGAGTTCCCCCTAATAGAATGCAATTCCATGGCATAGCTAGACCGCCCGATAATCCAATAGAGCTAATGCAATGGGACTCAAAGTCCTTATGATCCCATAATTTTCGAAGAGTAATATCCGAAATCAATTCAACCTGGGTATCAATTAAAACTATAAAATGGAAATTAAACTTCTGAATGTTTGAAAAAATGTAACATTGTTTCATACTATTTTTAGTACCCCCTCAACAATTCCAACTAATAAATGATAAAGAAATATTAATGGGAAAGAAAAACCTTGAGATGAATCCCAATTACGATTCCGTCCGCTTCTCAATAGCGCTAATAACCAATGACTTCGAGCTTTCTTTGAACAATTACATCTTAAAGCCATCGGTCCAACTTAGAAGGGCTTCGCTCGGCTTTTGGTCATGTGCTTGAAAAAATAGCCTATTCATATTTCTGAAATCCAATTCCGAAGAGAAGGAGGAAGATGCATGCATCTCCGGGTCAACAGAGGAGCTGACACCATGAGGGGCAGGCGGTACCGTGGTAATAGAATTCGAAGAAGTCAAGACATTAGCCTCAGCAGTAGTGAAAGGGGCAGAAGCACTACATTAGAGCCCAAAAAATCCACAGGTCTATCCTTGATGTTAGTAGCCTCGGCAGCGGCAGAGGGAGCAGATAAATTGCCTTTAAAACCAGTAAACTCAACAGATCCAACCTTGCTGTAGTTGGCGAACCCACCCATCTATCTTCTACTGATTCTAAAATCGAGCTAGATGAATGGAACCCAAGATCGTCACAGTTGCAGTATGTCATGAGCTTCCTGAATTTCATTGATACACAAACGATAACATTGCTAATAGAAAGGTTGATGATAGTGTTCCCCAATCCACATAGGATACTCATTGTGCATGAAATCACGTCCAGACACTCCGGCCTAGAGAAATTATAGTAAATTGAAATCAATTTGCCTAATACTCACATAGTCTCCATAACCAAACACTTCGTGACTATGGCCGGAGGGATCCCGAATAAGTCTAAGATGAATATTCGCTCCGAGGGAATGAAATCTATCGAATAGGGTTGAAACTCGAAGATCAAGTCCTGCAAAGACAACCAATCACCATCCAAAAAGCCAATTAACGTATCCTCCGAGAAGAATGATACCACAACAAGGTCCCCACTCGCGAGTGCAATAAAAATAATGGTAAAATTTATATTCTGAATCAAGGTATAAAGATCAAGAATAATCTACGATTTACGAACCTTAGAAAAGCAAGAAAGGCCAATCCATTCGGCTTTCTTCACCTCAGATTTAGGTTTCAACTTGATGGTTTTGATCATTGGTGCGACCACTTCAGCATATGATCGAGAGTCCATTGGAGAGGCAGAAAAGACACGTTTCCTCACTTCATTCACTGTCGGGGCTAGTTTCGGGGGTGGATTAGTCAATGATCATTTGCCATATCTAGCAGAGAAAGCGTTGGAGCTTAAATCATCCGATAGCGATCACATTCAAACGGTGCAAGGCTTCATGGACCGGAATTGATCCTTCCAAAGTAAGAAATTCAAAGCATTGATTCCTAGTGTTTCTCCTCCTAGCTATGCAAAAGCTTCCAATTACACCAAACTTCAAGAAGATATTCTTCATCGCATCTTTGTCGTGGCTGGACGGGAAGTTGTGAAAAAAAAAATTAGTTCGGTGCAACATGGGGAGGAGCAATGGGTTGGTTGATAGGGTTAGGGTTTGCTGATAAGGGAATCCTGCTATGGAGAGATGACTGTGGGGATGGCTTAGGGATGTAGGGGGACGGGTTTCCAGCGAAGGAATGGTGGTGATGACAATGGTTGGGTAAGGTTTCGAGGTTCTCCATTATGGCTGATTTCAAAGACCACTAAACTCTTAAAGACTATCTAGGGCTTTTCCTTAATATATTTTCATCTAAAAGCAAACTGTGAAAATGTGGCCACTAAAGAAAGAGAAAAACGTACCCCAATATATATGTTACTTGCCTAGCTAGTCCATGTACTATGCAATTTATATCGTAAATTTTCCCTTAAATACACTTTATATATTAGCGTTGGAATAAAATCCTGTGTCCGCGTTTTTATGTCTCATTCCTTGTCCCTCATTCAAATTTTAATACTTGATTGTTTTCATGGGAGAGAAAATAAAAATACATGAGAAAGAAAACGAAAAATATTAAAAAATGATTATAAATAACCGTATGTCAGAATTTGAATGGAGAACACCTAAATGGGGACAGATGATTTAATCCATTAACGTTAATAGTGATTAATGATTATACATAGAGTTAATGCATTTTTTAACTGAACTCAATTAATAATCATAATTAATTATTCTGTTAATTTGTTCAAACGTGTAAAACATATGTAAAATATAAGTAGCTATAATTATTTGATGACTTAGACCTTGTTATCTTCAACTTCTGAAACCTACACTGAATTTAATGGATCTAAACTAAACTAAACTTAACTTAATGAACCTAGAATTAATTGAACTTAATAATAATACACTAATTTTTACATAATAGTAAAAACTAATAAAAATTAAAAAAATAAATTATTAATACTAATCAGTACAAATAGTAATATTAATAATTACATGTATAAAATTAAAATTAAACAATATGAATAACATTAATATTAAAAAATTATTAAAATACGTAAAATATTTAATTAAAATTTTGCAATTCAGATAATAATTATTGTTATAATTACACTTGAATTAATAATAATAATTATAATATATTAAAGTTCAGATTCAAATTATAACTTGTTATTGGATTACATAAACGTAAAAGTTTTTTTTAATTAATAAATATTTTCGTTTTGTTGCCCCATTTCAAATTTTCTAATTAATCAACACTATGATTATAATTAAAATTATTATTATATTATAGTTACATCAATAATATTATTATCCCAATAACACTAATTAAAAATTATTCTTACTATATTTATAATTAATGTTAACTACATTGTTTAAGAATTATTTTTCTATATTAATATTTTTTTTCATTGTTGTTCTTATTATTACTATTAATTTTTATTAAGGTATTAATAGAATAATTATTATTAAAATTAGAACTAATGGACCTAAACTGAACTTAATGGACTTTAATTAAACTGAACTGAACTTAATGGACCTTAACTGAACTGAACTGAACTTAATGAACCTTAACTGAGCTGAACTCAATTTTACTTAACTGTACTAAATCAAATTGAAGGTAAAGAGAAGCCTTAACGTTTAAATTTTGAAAGCAATACGAGTTCAATGAAAAAGGCATCATGTTTAAGACATGTAGGAATCAAAATTTCTTTCTTATTGTGGTCACATTATTATACTTTATTTTAGGTATTTATGTTAAGAACAGAAGTTTGATGACAAACAAAAAGATAACGATAATTTTGTGAAAAAATATATATTGGATGGAAAATTTATAAAAGTTAATATAATAAGTTTATAATTATATGAAAACAAAAGTTAGGGAAGCATAAATTGCGTTGACGAAACTCAAGAGATACTAGTCTATTAGTGTAAATAGTGAGGTTATAATTATTTACTCATACAGTAGGTTGTCTTCTTCTTTATGCCTCATTAACAAAATTATTATTGCATCATCCATAATTAAACAAGAGTGTTGGAAGTAACAGGGAAAAAATGTTAACTTCGTTACCTAGCAAGATTAAAAAATACCGAAGTCATATGAAATATGAATAGGAGTAATATTGATTAATTAATAACCATCAGGGATCGGTATTTTGAATTCGGTCCAGATCCATGAACCAATATTCAATTTAAGGTTTGGATTTTAACATACAATAATATGAACCCAATATCGATCCAACATATATATTTAAAATATAAAATTAAAAATTGTTGAACCCAAGTTAATAGTACCTCACAATACTTAAAACGTTTTGGAAATAACAAACTGACTAGGATAGTGAAATTAATTGAGTACTAAGTATACTCTTAATTAACTCCGTTTACTAAGTTATTAATTAAGTTACAGCTTAGAGTAAGAAAAGTTGAGTTAAGCTTAGTAATACATAGTTTATAAGATATTTACTAAGCTTTGCTGAGTTAGCTTATTGTGATAAAAGCTAAGTATCTTTGCCACATGATTGAGGACCAGAATGCACTAGGACTAGTAAGGAACATTTTCTTTTTCCAAGTGAAATCCCCTAGTATACGAAAGAGTAAAAAAGTGTTTTTGTTGTTGTAGAATAAGAAGCCTTCGTGTCTTAATGCATGTATGTAATTTATCTGGAGCTATTAGAGCGGGATCCACTTTTCGGGGAGTATGAGTCGAAGAAATAAAGAATTAAATGACACATGTACTACTAACGGTTTTTGTGAATAAAAGGGAATATCCTTTTGATGCTTTTTTAGGAGAAAAGGCACTGAATTTAAAGAAGATATTCCAGTGGTCCTCACAAACAAAAGGTGTCGGTACAGAATGTTGGAGATTCCTCACTAAAGTCCAAGGCAAACAAAATCCTCTAACATGCGTCGTTTCTTAGTGTCTCCGCGCAACTCTGCAACGTCAGCAAAGCCAACCATTGACAGAATTCCACGTTGCATCTTGCACGCCTCTCTATCAGACCAGATTGCTTGAAAGAAATTAGTTTTTGAAGCATTACATTAACAGGTTAATCTTGCGCTTCAACTTTCAAAATCTCTGTATCTAAACGTCCTGGACTTTATCTCTAACTGGAAAATTTGAAAGATTTAAGGAGAAGAGATATTGAAGAACTGTTAGGACGAGATGTTTGCAATGGCTAATTCGAAGACCTTCAACTATAAATAGAAGATTGGAGCAGATGTTCAAACTTAGTGAATCACCTCGAATTTCTCTAAGAGCTGAAACCCTGTTCAAATACTCCCAGCTTCAAGAAATTCCAAATCAAGTAACCAACGAACACAGATTGTCAATATCTGTTTAAATAGAGAGAATAGCACTTAAGATTTAACATTGTAAAGGATTCAACATTTCTATAAGTTGAATTCCTCTATTCACATCTTATTTGATAAATCTGAGTATCAATTTAGGAAGGGTACCTAAACTGAGTTTGAGATGTAGTTAGAAAGGAGGGTACTTTCTGTAATCTTTTCTACCCGTTATAAAGGCTTCTCCGCCTAAGGAAGGAACAAATCACTAGTGGATTAAAGTTTGGATAGGAATCCGAGAATTGGAGGTAGGCTAGGGACCGAACCAAGATAAATGTTAGAAATAAAAGTTCTAACCTTATTTTTTTGCCTTTATTGCGTTGATCTCATTAATCATTCTATCTACTTCACTTGTTGTGCTTAAAAACTAATCCAAGCTGAGTAAAGTACTCAGCAGCGATTTAAGATAGAATGTGCTAGCAAAGCTGCGCATTTTATTATTTTTAGATCAAATTTAGCATGATAAACTCATCACGCATCAAATAACATAACTTAGTAAACTATTTTTACAAATATAAAAAAGAAACAAAGAATTGCACTAGCACTTAAGATTTAACATTGTAAAGGATTCAACATTTCTATAAGTTGAATTCCTCTATTCACATCTTATTTGATAAATCTGAGTGTCAATTTAGGAAGGGTACCTAAACTAAGTTTGAGATGTAGTTAGAAAGGAGGGTACTTTCTGTAATCTTTTCTACCCGTTATAAAGGCTTCTCCGTCTAAGAAAGGAACAAATCACTAGTGGATTAAAGTTCGGATAGGAATCCGAGGATTGGAGGTAGGCTAGGGACCAAACCAAGATAAATGTCAGAAATAAAAGTTCTAACCTTATTTGTTTGCCTTTATTGCGTTGATCTCATTAATCATTCTATCTACTTCACTTGTTGTGCTTGAAAACTAATCCAAGCTGAGTAAAGTACTCAGCAACGATTTAAGATAGAGTGTGCTAGCAAAGCTGCGCATTTTACTATTTTTAGATCAAATTTAGCATGATAAACTCAGCACGCATCAAATAACATAACTTAGTAAACTATTTTTACAAATATAAAAAAGAAACAAAGAATTGCATTAGCACTTAAGATTTAACATTTTAAAGGATTCAAAATTTTTATAAGTTGAATTCCTCTATCCACATCTTATTTGATAAATCTAAGTCTCAATTTAGGAAGGGTACCTAAACTGAGTTTGAGATGTAGTTAGAAAGGAGGGTACTTTCTTTAATCTTTTCTACCCGTTATAAAGGCTTCTCCGCCTAAGGAAGGAACAAATCACTAGTGGATTAAAGTTCGGATAGGAATCCGAGGATTGGAGGTAGGCTAGGGACCGAACCAAGATAAACGTCAGAAATAAAAGTTCTAACCTTATTTGTTTACCTTTATTGCGTTGATCTCATTAATCATTCTATCTACTTCACTTGTTGTGCTTGAAAACTAATCCAAGCTGAGTAAAGTACTCAGCAACGATTTAAGATAGAATGTGCTAGCAAAGCTGCGCATTTTACTATTTTTAGATCAAATTTAGCATGATAAACTCAACACGCATCAAATAACGTAACTTAGTAAACTATTTTTACAAATATAAAAAAGAAACAAAGAATTGCATTCACTCCCCCCTCTACTGTTATTTTAAGTCGTTTATGACCAACAAGTGGTATCAGAGCGGTGCTTAGCTTATAGACTAATCGTGTTTGAGTTAAAAATCTCAAATGGCTTACAACAATTTAAGTTTTAGCTCAAGATAAACTATCCTTCTTAAAGAGGGAATGACTGTAGCCAAGCCATCGTTGTTCGACGGTAATCATTACACATTTTGGAAAAATCACATGAAAAACTTTATACAATCTCAAAGCATGCAAGCATGGATCGCTATTGAGCTTGGCCCCCGTATTCCTACCATTGTCAAGAATGGGCAACATGTACCAGTTGATCTAGAGGATTATGATGATGTTGACTTAAGGCGTCCCAAAGAGAATGTCGCAGCCATCAATTACTTACACTGTGCATTATCATTTACAGAGTTTAACAAGGTCTCGGGCTGCGAGAGAGCACAGGAAATCTAGAAGAAGTTGGAGATTACCTTTGAGGGGACTGACAAGGTCAAGGAGTCGAAGATCAATCTCATGCTAAGAAAAGTATGAGATGTTCAAGATGGGCACTAGTGAGGGTATTCAGGCTATGAATACCAAGTTCATTAATATCATTAATAAACTGAAGAGATTGGGAAAGGAATTCACCGAATAGGAGTTGGTGAAGAAGATTCTTTGCACTCTTACCTTAAAGTGGGATGCCAAGAAGAGCGTGATTGAGGAGGCTCATGCTCTTAAGACCTATAATGAGCTGATATGCACCTTGGTGACTCAGGAAATGTCCCTAAGGAAATATACTGATGACTCTAGAAGTAGTAGAGGCAAGGAATGAGAGGGGAAAGCCATTATCCTGAAAGTTGATTCCTCTGATGAATCCACTAGCTGCAATTCTAATGAGCAAATGGCCCTTTTGATTAGGCATTTGAAACGCTTCATGAAGAAGGATGGGAAGTTCAACAAGAAGAAGTTTTCCATTAAAAATAAGTTAACTCAGCACTGGCGAGGAGCTGAGGAAGGATCCAAGAAAGATCATAGCAAAGACATAAAGTGCTTTGGCTGTGGAGAAAAAGGCCATATCCAGTCTAGCTATCCTAAGACCAAGAATGATAGATACAAGAAGAGGTTTGCAAAGAAGAATGAGGCACTTGTTGCCACCTGGAGTGATTCAGAAGAATCTTCATCTTCTGATTAAGAAGAAACTGATTCTTCTAACCTCTACTTGATGGTGATAGAGAATGAAAGGGGCAAAGGCTCAGCATCTACTTCAAATAGTAGTCAAACCATTGCTGACTCTGAAGCTGAGCATGGCAAATGGAAATCTCCTCCAACTGAAGTACATTCTGAAATCCCTTTGTCCATTGAAGAGTTTACCCAGGTACTCTTTGATGTTATGAAACTAACAAATAAGTAAGGGAAAAACATCAAAGAGCTAGTGAGGAGAAGTGAAGATCAGGAAGACACTATTGTTTCCTTATCTGTTGATATATGCTTTCTTCAAGTAAAAGCTGAGCATAAGGAATGTAATGTCAACAAGCTCACTGCGATTACATGAGTTGACTACTAAGATAACAGCTTTGAATAAGGAACTGGTTCCTCCTCTAGCCAATAGGTTAACTTCGAGTAACCAAACTCACAATTCTAAGAGGAAGAATTCCTCTAATAATAAGAATGCAAGCCATCCTAAAGCAAAAATGGTGTGTGGTTTTTGTGGTAAAGCTGGATATGCTACAGTTCTTTGTAGGCATAAAAATGGTTATTATGACGAGTACAACTGGAGTAACTTAAGCACTACTAACAAGGGAGGGCCCAGCTCAAGAGCATGGGCACCTAAGAAAATGTGATTGTTTTGCAAGTGAGACTTAGTTGATGACTTTAGAATGTCGTATTTGGATAGCGGATGCTCAAGCATATGATAGGGGATGAACGTCAGTTCATCTCATTGGAGCACAAAAGAAATGAAAGTGTTATTTTCGTAGATAACCAAAAGGCAAGATTGTGGGCTATGGCATTATTGGTGTCTCTTCTTCAATCGAAGAGGTTTCTCTGGTCAAAGAACTCAAGTTCAACTTGTTTAGTGTAGCCCAGCTTTGTAACAAAGGCAGAAAGGTTACAATCGACTTAGCAAGTTGCTCAATCATTGACTGTAAGACTGACTCAACTATACTCTTTACTCCTAAAATTAATAATGGGTATATGATTGATTTATCCACGGGCTCCACTAATGTTTGTCTTGTATCTAAGGAAGATAATTCATGGCTTTGGAACAGAAGGTTGGGTCATATAAATATGAATATT
>CATIWQ010199404.1:0-13500 GCA_949673415.1 Euphorbia schlechtendalii | reverse complement strand
AAATTTTTTTGTTGATTTTCATGTCAATTTATACATTATCATGTCTTATACTTTACTTACAATTGTCCAAGGTTATTGTGAGTGTTAGGTATTACAAGTTTGATGTTAGTGCACAACATTTACCAAATTGGCAAGGATGAGTAGTGAGTAACATTCGAAAGCAACATTCCAAGTAAGTTTCGATTTATATTTCAATGCAACATGAATTAGTATAAGTTATATAGTTTTGGTTTAATGCTTCTGATAAGTTTAAATGGAATAATATTTAATGGTATTCTTACTATGAGTTTTATATGCAAATCTCGAATAGGTCCTATAAGTATTGAGTATGTTTAAAGTGTAAGGAAAATATAGCTATAATACTTTGAAATTGATCAATAAAGGATGAAGGTATTAATGAAAAATCAAAAGAAAGAGAGGATAACCAATGAGTTATGCAAAAGGTGAGGAATGGTACAGAGCAGAAACTGTAACCATTCATTGAGTGAAAAAAAAGAAAAGAAAGCATAGCATGAAAAATGGGTGCAAAGTACAAAGTACTTCAAAAACATATGCTTAAAAGAAAAAAATGAGAGAGTGGTATGGAGCATAATATGCAACCATTGAAAAAAGGGGAGAGTGGTATGAAGCATAAAATGCAACCACTGTGAGTGTTTTTAGCATCCTAGGTTAACTAAAAATGCCCTGAGAGAAATTAATCAAAGTGTGCCTTTTATGTCCTTTATACTTTATATTATGCTTAAGAGAAGGTAATATTCGAGTATGCGTATAGCGCTTATATGAAGATGCGATTCGGTTGACTCTCCATTAAGAACAAAGGTATGCAACTGAGCTATATAAATTGCACATTACTAATTTGTGGGAAATTTCAAACTTCTACTTGAAATCTTTTGCAACGTAGAATGTGGTACTCACTGCA
Source organism: Euphorbia schlechtendalii (assembly GCA_949673415.1). NCBI lineage: Eukaryota > Viridiplantae > Streptophyta > Magnoliopsida > Malpighiales > Euphorbiaceae > Euphorbia > Euphorbia schlechtendalii. Next base: position 12,581 of record CATIWQ010199404.1, on the reverse strand, counting down.
ATAGTCTTTCGCCAAATAAGGTACAAACTTGTTTACCAAATTTATACACTTATGTTGAATTTACCTTAAGGACAAGGCAAAAGTTAAGTGTGGGGATATGATAAGTGTATGATTACACTTATTATCATTATAATTTTACACAATAAACACTATAGTTTTAGTCATTTTTATACTTCATATAAAAGATTTCAAGTGGTATGTAGTTTTTTTTATGCAAATGCAGATACTAGGTAAATCGTGGGAGTAAAATGAACTTAAGTGGAATTCTATGAAAAAAGAGTGAAAAAGGTGCAAAATGATGTGTGGAACTTGAAGATTTGGCTTAGAATCGAAGCTGTCAAAGATCGGTGAAGTTACAAGGAGATTTCGGAAGAAAACTCAATTCAAGGTCGCGATAATACCTCACGGTCGTGACATGTTCACTTCAGAAATAGAAATCTGCCAATCAAAGGTTCACGATCGTGAATCACATATCGCGATCGTGACATGGACAGTGTTTTGGTATTATCTTCTTAACTACCAACCGCCAGATAAGCATGATAAACCACCATCAACTACCAATGAAAAGACACTTATCAGGAGCTAACCAATCATGAAAAGGTGCCTATCCATTGTGGATTGAATCAAAGCCTCTCAAACAATCACATTGAAGAGATGTAATCTTTCATCAATGGATGTGACTCTTCGTTTAGATAGACGCAACCCTTCAAACTCTATAAATAGGACTCCAAACCTCAACAATTTTGTGGTATTGGAGTGCAGAATAAAGGGGTGGATAAATAATGCATAGTGTGCATAGATAGAGAGTAAAAATATCTAGTTTTCGCTACGTTCATGAGCGTTAGCGAGAAAATGTATAAGTGATTCAAATCCTTATTTCGATCACTAGATTTCTCTACATATTCGAGCGACTGTTGTATAAGTGTAATTGCAAATCACTTATCAATAAAAGTTTTCATTCTTCAACATTCGTTTATTCAATATTCGCAAAGAATAGAATCCTAGCGGAGGTTCTATACGGGCCGAGACAGAATTCAAAGCAGACGCAGGAATTGCGGGAATTAACGACTCCCATTAAAGAGTGGATACGGTTTGATCAACTTTAGCTTTCTCTCGCATACCTTACAACTTTGCTTTGCTTTCTACTTATACTTTCTATTTCAAAGTTTATGATATGTCTATGTGTCATAATGCGTATTTCGTGTTAAGTCTTTTAGATTAATCAAGTTATATGCGTTGGAGTTAATTTTAAGAGTAGTGTCGGGGTTAACAATATCGTGTATAATCGCTGGATCTGTGATATAATGCTATTTAGTGATCCAACTTTTTTGGAATGGTAACTTGCTAAATATGGCTATGTGAGACCGACCCGTACTAAGCATAGTATTGACATTGTCCAGGTTTATATATTTGACTTAATTCATTTACGCTAGGTTTAGAAAAGTCATTTCATGTGTTGCTCTGTGGCAAATAATTGAATTTCTGAGTGTCTATAACCGAGTATGTTAAATTAATCTAGTGAACGTAATATCTTTGATGACCTTGCATGATTTCTTTGCTATACTTGTTTGTAGGGAATATTTATATACTTTTATCTTTTCTAATCTTTCATGCATTTGTCTATCCATCCATCATTCCAATCCTACACAATTAAATAATCTATTTTATTTTTCTTTTATTCTGTTCCTCTATTTGATCTTTAGAACTAATCCTTCCCTGTGGGATCGATATCTTTTAAAACTACATCGCAACTGTATACTTGCAGTTATCATCATTTTTCTATTTGATAAGGGGTATTAACAACACCTATACTTTACGTGAACAAGTTTTTGGCACCGTTGATATTTAGCCAAACTCTTCGCGTAAAAGTTATTAAACTTATCAATAGAAAAATGGCAAACAGCTTGCTAGGTAGGCCTGCCACCAGCTTGCTTAGTTAGGCTAGTACTAGCCCTAAAAGGACCAGTACGGATCAGTATCGAGCCGGTCTAAAAAATCGGACTGGTCTGGGATTGTTCGATTGGATGGGCTGGCTTTAAGCTGGTATTTTCATTTTTTGTGTTCTTAATGGTTTTTCTGATTTGTTGGATTTTTTTCTATGGTTTTTGTAATGGTTTTGGCTTGGTTTTGAACGGTTTTGGTTCCAAAAGACCCAAGGATCTCCTTCGACAGTCTCATAACCTTAAAGCGGATCACTACACAAAAGTAGCAGGTGAAAATATTTCTCATCATCTCTTCACGAGAGGGACCAAGATTCTCATGCTCACCAGCTGCCCTTGATCTGGTCACTATTGACATAAGTCAAAATGATTACATGAAAAGAGCAAGGGATAGAAATCATACCTGGGTTGACATGACTTTATCAAAGTTGACCTTGGAACACGAATGACAGCCGCACTCCTTGGAACTTTAATAAGGTTGACTTATAGGTTTTTAGTGTTTAATCCTCTTCCTAAGGTTTGTTGGGTTATCTTCCATGTTTTTACTACCTAGCTAACGAGGTTGACTTCTAGGTTTTCAATGCCTAATTTTCTTCATGAGGTTGGTTGATTTATCTTCCAGGTTTTTACTGTCTAGCTAATGAGGTTGATTTCCAGGTTTTCAGTGCCCGGTCATCTTCCTGAGGTTAATTGGTTTGTCTTCCAATTTTTTAATGCCCAGCTGACGAGGATGACTTCTAGGTTTTTAGTGCCTAGGTATCTTCCTGATGGTGGTTAGTTTGTCTTCTAGGTTTTTAGTGCCCAGCTAACGAGGTTGACTTTTAGGTTTTCATTGCCTAGTTACCTTTTAAGGTAGGTTGAGTTATCTTCTAGATTTTGGTGCCTAGCTCACGAGGTTAACTTCCTTCTAGGTTTTCAGTACCAAATTGCCTTCCAAGATAGGTTGAGTCATCTTCTAGGTTTTTAGTGCCTAACTCACGAGGTTGAATTCCAGGTTTTCGATGTTTAGTTGCCTTCTTGAGGTTGGTTGAGTTGTCCTCCAAGTTTTTAGTTACTAGCAAACGAGGTTGACTTCTAGGCTTTTAGTGCCAAGGTGCCTTCCTAGATAGGTTGAGTTATCTTCTAGGTTTTTTAGTGCCTAGTTGATGAGGTTGACTTCTAGGATTTTAGTGCCTAGTCATCTTCTTGAGATTGATTAGTTTGAAATTAAGTGCCGAAGTTATCCTTAGAACATCGAAGGCCGTTGTGCTCTTTAGAAATCTTTAACATGGTAGTTTTTGATCTTACAGAATTCACCTAGAAATAAAGGGTGCTGAAGTTGGACTTAGAACATGGAAGACCATCGTGCTCTTTGGAACCCCAACATGGATGCTTTCCCAATTTTCAGGATCACTTGGAAATAATGATTGTTGAAGTCACTGTAAGACTGTGGCGTAGCAAGGATGGAGTCGTGGCGAGACAGTGATAAGTAGATGATACAAACATGATAAGATAGAGGCATGACAAGGATGGAGTCATGGCAAGGCAGTGATAGAACGAGGATTTAGACGCGGCAAGCTGAAACCATGGTAAGACAGGGTAGGCAAGATAGTGGCATGAGTGTTGAATTTGACCTTATAACATGGAATTTTCCTGCACTCTTTGGAGCTTTCTTGATTTTAGAGAATACCTTGAAATAATGAGAATTATTTGGAAACCTGAAAATGCAATAGAGTTATTTTGGAGTTGGTAGTGACGATAAATGCTTTTAATACCTTGATTGAAATTTTGGAAATAAAATATTTTGCCCCTTCATTCAAGAGATAAAATGAAGATAAAATTAATTGAGTTGAAGAAATTCAACCTGTTCCGAGAATACTGCGGAGGCACCTTTGAAAGGGTTGAATTTACCCCTTGCGAGGATATAGCTTTGATTGTTGTGGAGTTATGGTTCCCTTGAAGTTGCAATTTCTTGGGAGAAAAGATTTTGGAAGTAATATTGAGTGAATGAAGGGATATGTGGTGTTTGGTAGAGAAAGGAGATAAAGAGGATTTTAGTAGTAAGGGGTGTGCTAGGTTTTAAAATCCAAAAAAAATGGTTTAGAAGAACAATGCGGTTTTAAATTCTAAAATGCGATTTGGAAACTTTATTTGATTTTGATTCCCAAAATGTGCCTGGGAAAAAACTACATGTAAGAAAAATTGATTATAAAGTTAGTAATGTGTAAAGGCCTGTTTTAACTCCTTGATTGACTTTGCGGAAGCAAAATACTTTATTCCTTCAATCAAGAGTTAAAACACAAGCAAAATTGGCTAAGTGAGAGAGTTTAGCCTTGTCCAAAATATATGTCAAGGTAGAAATACCCCTTAATTGAATTGCTGATTTCTAAACTATGACACGGCAAGACAGTGGCTTAGTAAGATGAAATCGTGGCAAAATAGAGGCGTGGTGAGGTGAAGTCATGACAAGATAGTGATGTGACAGGGTGAAATCATAGTAGGAAAGGGACATGACAAGGATTGAGTTGTTAAGATCATGTGATAGATTAATCACATATATGTGCATGTGAATGAAATAATTTGAATGCTCACATGTATGTTGTGTAATTGTAGTTAATTGTTTAAATGAATGCTTATATGAGTATCTGATTATGCATGAGGATGTGATATTTCTTTGGTTTCTCTTGCCCGATTAGTTAATGCTCTATGGCGACCTTGGTTGCTTTGGCCTGGCTAGCTTATGCTCTTGTGGTGACTAGGCAATCCTAAGTTGTTGATGTAAGATTCCTTTAGACTAGTCGACATGGATGGACTTGGGTCCGAGTCAAAATTTGAGTTGAGGTTGGACTGAAGCCTAATTTGAAACTTCACTCTAGTCTTGTGTAGATTTGGGAGAGTTTTGGAGCTTTTGACACTCGGATCCCTCTTGAGTATGGCATCAATAACTCCAACATTGGTCTCGACTTGATTCATAACTATTGAGCCTTGAAGCTTGCGAGTTGCTCCCAATTGTGTAAATCCTTGTTGAGAAGAAAATTTAATGATACTCGCCCTTTGCCCCTTGGATAGACACCTGATGTCATTTGCCATTTTGAAAAAATGTGATGATTGAATACTTTTTACTTTATCTTCTTTTTCTAATTTTTGCATAGACTACCCTTGCGGGTTTTCAATCTATCGAACAATATCTTAGCTATGTTGTTTCACAAAATGGCACACATATGTCCAATTATGAATAGCAAAAAATGACACTTCTATGAATGAAATAACCAGGGTACAAAAGTATCTAATGATTTAACCCTTGTTGTCAACCCACCCTTTTAGTTTTTCAAGTTAACAGTTGATTGTTTTCTCTTGTTGTCTTAATTTTTTCGATAAGCTCCTTTTTGGGTTTTCACTTTGACAGACTATTTAGCAAAAGAATATCCTAATTTCTGCTCAACTATATGAATAATAGACTTGTTCGTAGGGCGGGCAGGGCCGAGCTTGGCGGGTTTTTTTACAAAAAACGTTAACCCAAGCCCAGCCCAAACCCGTATTTTAGAACTTCGGGCTAGGGCCGGGCTTGGGTCGGGCTAACAAGATCATTCCCAAGCCCAGCCAAGCCCATGAATGTTTTTTTGTTGTAATATTTTTCATTAAATTAATAGAAAAAATATAAAAAAAAAGTCAAAATATGTTTAAATTTTAAATATAATTGCATTGTTTACTTAAAATCTTTAACATTTAGTAACATGTGTTGTAATCAAGTATAAAAATTTAATAAGATGAAATATAAAATCTTAAAATAATTATAAATGTAATGTATAAATATATACTACATAAATAAAATTATTCGTCGGGCCGAGCTCGGGTATTTATATAAAAACCAAGCCCGGCCCATAAATCTTCGAGCTTTGACAGGTTCGGGCTCTTTTAAAAAATGAATGTCCAAGCCCGGCCAATTGAAGCGGACTCGGGCCGAGCCGGGTAGGTTGCCCAGCCCTCGAATAGGTCTAATGAAGAAGGATAGTTTACAGGCATTCTATATAATCTCTTTTTTTATTGTGCTTCTTTTCAAAATTTAATTCTTTAACCTAAACTTGATAGTGCTTAAGCTAGTCTTGGTTGATCGGATTCACGAACTCATTGCCATTCATGTCTATCACCTTGACCACTCCTTTGCTAAGGACCTTCTTAATCAAGAATGGGCCTTCCCTATTAGGCCTGAGCTTCCCCCTAACGTCAACATTAGAGGGTTTCAGTTGTTTAAATACTCGAGGAATGCCTCTAGTGTTTGGCCTTGATATTACAAGCTCTTATCGTGCGCTGCTGATACATCTTAAGATGTTCTAGGGTCTTCAGGAGATGGTCATCAATTATATTCAACTACACAAATCTAGCTTTTTCCCAATCTAACTCTTTCAACCGAGCTTCCATGGATACCCTTAAGGATCTAACCTCGGTTTCCACCGGTAGAACAATTACCATCCCATAGACTAATGAGATAGGAGTCTAATCTATTGACATTCGCACACTGGTTCTATATCTCCAAAACACAAACAAAATCTAATTTTTCCCATCATGGTAAGTGGTCACCATTTTGGACAAGATTTTCTTGAAAAACTTGTTCATTGCTTCCACTGCCCCGTTGATTTGAGGTCTATAAGAAGAAGAGTAATGATGATTGATGCCATATTTCTTGATCATATCAGCCATTGCCCCTTGGAACTGAACCTGATTATCTGATGTAATGTGGTGAGAAATCCCATAGCATGCAAAGATATGCTTTTCGATGAACTTGGCCATCCTCTTGGCAGTTATGTTGGTGAACGATTCAGCCTCTACCCACTTGGAGAAGTAATCGACCGCCACGATGATGTATCTATGATTATTAGTTGAAGAGGGTTAGTTCTCAGCAATAATATCAATTCCTCACATTGAGAATGGCTAAGGAGTTGAAAGATTGTGGAGATCTGACAAAGTTAAATGACTAATGTCACCATAGATTTAGCATTCGTGGCACTTCTTCACCTCGAAGATGCAATCAACTATCATGGTAGTCCAAAAATAACCTTTCCACTGAATCTTCTTTGCTTAGGCCAAGCCTTTCATGTGAGGGTTGTAATTTCCCCATGGATACGATTCATGACCAGAGAAGCCTCCTTTTCTGAAAGACACTATAGAAGCAAGTCGTTGCTTGTGAGCTTGAAGAGATTATCCCTTGACAATTCTCAACTAAACAGTCAACCGACGAAGAGATAAATACTCATGATTTTTACCCCTAGCGTGAATTCACCGCCTTGGATGAATCAAACTACGTCCTGGTACCAACAATCCTCATCTCTGCTGAATGTGGCTGAGATGGTGCTATAATAGAATGGCTCTTTTGATGATTGAAGGATGATAGGCCTGATTGGTTAGGTTTGGGAATCTTCCCACATAGAGGCGAGAGTAACCAAAGAATTCGCCACTTGATTCTCATCCCGAGGGGATATGGCGAGATAGACATTTCTTGAATTTTGTGGCTAACTCACTACATCGAGATGTGGCTAAAATGACTCCTCCATAATTTCCCAATCTCCAACCACTTTTCAAATGACTAGGGTAGAATCACCAGTGATAGTGACTTCCATTACCCCGGCATTTCTCAAAGCTTGCATACCAAAAAGGAACGCCTCATATTCTTCCCCATTATTGGTGAAGGAAAATTCTAAGCGATTAGACAACGGAATGACTTCATTATATGGCATTACTAGGAAAACCCCGAGACCTTCCCTTTGAAGATTCATAACCCCATCGAAGAACATTTTGCGCTTTCATTCATTGACTCTATGACCACTAGCTGCTCATTAGGAAATTTAGAATTCTCTACATAATCAGGGGCACATGCTTGATTGGTGAGGAATTTAGTGACTGCTAGGCCCCTAATCACCTTCTTCATGACATATTCAATATCGAATTCAAAGAGGAGAAGTAACCAATGAGAGAGTTTATCAGCTAATGTCAAAGATTGGCAGAGATACTTCAACCACCTTAAATTAGCTTTCGTACTCAAGAAGCTTCTTGCTCATATAGTACACTACATGCTAACTCTTATCTTCCTTGTCTTGGATAAGTATTGCCCCTATTAGACACTTTTTGATAGCTAGATAAATGATGAGGGGATTCCCTAGAGCCAGCGACTAAGGGACTTGGTGGATTGATTTAATAAGTTTTGATTTCATCGAAGTCCAACTAACACTGCTCATTCCAGATGATCAGCTGATGCTTGCTCAAAAGTTTGAATATTAGCTCGCAAATGGGGCAAAGGTATCGTAACCTCGAGGTACTTTGGCTTCGAGCTTCTTCGTTACTTTTTCCATTTTCAGATGTAATTGACTCAATTTTAGCATAATTGGCCTGAATCGGATCAATCAGAATTCTACGCTTGCCTGACATGTCTTCATAGGAACAGGCAAAAGCTTTCATGTCACGTCTAAACATATTTTCAATCTCTCTTTTTACTAGGGTTTAAATCATTGGATATAGATGATTCATTTATACCCAAGTTAGTTTCATGCAAACACATCATGTATGCTAAAAATGTTATGTGTAGACACATAGGAATGCAAGGAGTTGTTAGGCGAAACATCAAGAAAGTAATTAAAGTCAAAATATTACAATAAAGGTCTTACATAAAAAGTTGATCAAATTAGAAATTACATCATAATAATTTCTTCTTCCTCCACAAACGGAGGGTCTTCATTGGTGGTGGCACTAGTGGTATCAAAAGGAGCGGTAGAGGAATTAGATCTTCTATTGTAATTTCCTCTTGGTATACTTCCATTGTATGTTAACCCCTTCACATTTACCTGGGTTAGTGAGCTTTTGAATCTCCTAAATCCATTTCTTGTAGTAGACATCAATCTCGGGGTCCCTTGGAGAGCATGGTCTAATGTAATGAAAGAAGTATGTTGGGCCCATCTCTTGAGGATATGGTTAAGTAATCTATGGTCCTTACTGAGGGCATGAGTAGGGAAAGAATCCCTAGGCACTCGATGAGTCTTCTCACACTAATGAAAAAGCTGTACCGAAGAATAGGAACTGATGCCCTATAATTAGAGTAGCTAGACACCGTAAGTATGAACGTGGGTAGTGAAGTCAGCAAATAAACCTAACGGATTTGGCTATCTATGTATTCTCTCTTGATCTCTACCCAGTCATCCAATGTTAGTATGTAATGGTCAGTAATGTAGAGTCCTCTCTCGCTGTAATGGACCACCTTGTACTTCTCATAAGAGTGTCTCAGCTCATAGATAAAAACTAATTTCTCTAAAAGCCAAACCTCTAAAAGGGTGAAGTGGTCTCCGATCAAGCTTAGATTGGCCTTCGCAGTTTCCATGCATAATAAATTCTTTGCTAGTCTAATGGTGATGGGTTAAGCTCCGTGAGATAGACTAGTAATGGTAAAAATCAGTCGGAATGGGGCGATGCTACCTACTCAGCACATGAACTTCGATATAAGTATGAGCGAATGATGTTTTTTGGACCCGTGCGGTCATCGCGAGGCATCGGCCACATGAAATGGGGCATGGGGGTTTTTTAAGTAAAAAAGAAAAAGAGAAAAGAAAAGTTTTGAATGACCCGAGGTCTAAACCTCTCACCTACGTTGTTACGAAATCGCCACCCAAATTAGCTCTTCCAGGAAATTCGGTACAACGTAAATCCGTTAAGCCTAAACCGCATCGTAGTAAAGAGATTTGGTTTCGGATGAGTTACCTACTTCATCATTATTTGAGTTCTAATTATATACAAACAACCACCTTTAAGACATTTCGATTTATTTCTAGTCATTTTCGATTATGTTAGAGTTAATCATACACATGTAGAAATCAATAAATAAAGTGATAAACAAATAAAAGAACGTAAAAAACAAAGTAAATATGAAGCTTATAAGCTAAAAGCGGTAAGCTAAATAATAATCCAAACCTGGGGTTAATATACAAATGGTCCTAAATACGAATGATCTACAAATACATTTTAGTTACAATTGTGATACTCGAAGGAAAGTAAAACCCTAGCGTACATCTAACCTAAACTACCTGCATCCACAAAGGTTCTCATGAGGTATATCACAACATCATGGCATAGTTAGTTAACCAAACAAGATGAAGTTAGTAGCATAAGTTAGATTAGGCTAAATCGCGCGTTGATAGATTTAAAAGTGGAGAATTGGGGTTCCTCGCATGCTTTTATTGGAAAATAATTGATTTTAGACTTGATTCACCAAATTTTATTACTTAAGACTTAATCAGGGCATAAATAAGGTTGGTTATCGGGGAAAAATGGATTTCCCGTCATGTGGGGCCTAAGACAGCAATAAAAAACAAGAAAATAAACAAATTAGGCCAAAAATACGAAAATGACAAAAAAATATAACACAAAATCACGCCAAAGAGTCTCTAGAAGCTTGGAATATTACCCCTCTAATGTGAAGTCTGCAAGGAAAGCCTACGCGAGCACTAGAAGCACTCGCGGGCTCACAAGCTCTATTTGGTAGTGCTTGCGAGAAAGCTCGCAAGTAGACCTCACAAGCACTAGCAGCGCTTGCAAAGGCCCTTGCAAGCCCGCACAGTAGGGGGGCTTGTGAGGTTTCTTAGCAAAGCCCGCGCAAGCAAGGCAAGCCCATGCGATGGGCTTACCTTGCGTAGTAAGCAACTGCACGAGAAACCTCACATAGCAGCCCGTACATGCTTGCAAGCTCATGTGGTATTGGTGCACATTGGTTTTGGGGGAGAATTTTTTCTCCCCCTTAGGCTATAAATAGCCTTCCTCTCCCCTCCTTTTTCCTCACTTTAGCTCAGCCTTCTTCTGAATTTTGACTCCTTTTTCTTCATGAGTTTTTGCAAGATCCTGTTCGCCACTTTTCTATTGATAAGTTTAATCATTTGTACACAAGATTTGGCTATGTATTAATGGCGCCAAGAACTTGTTTACGTAATATAGGTGTTTTCAGTACCTCTTATCAAATAGAAAAATGATGATAACTGCAAGTATACAGTTGCGATGTAGTTTTAAAAGATATCGAACCCACGGGGAAGGAACCAAGTCTAAAGATCAATAAGAAAGATAAAATAAAGAAAATAAAATAATATAAGGTTTTGGGTAGGAGGGTTAGAATGAAGAATGAGTAAATATAGATATGAAAGATTAGAGAATCTAAATATATAGATTTTCCCTACGAAATAAGGATAGCAGAGAAAACATGCAAGTTCAACAAAAATGTTACAATTCACTAAACTAATCTAATAGACTCGGTTCAAAATACTCAGATGTTCAATTATTAGCTGCAGAGCAATACATGAAATAACTTTTCTAAACCTAGCACAAAAGAATTAAGACAATTATATAAACCTGGACAACGTCAATACTATGCTTAGTACAGGTCACTCTCACATAGCCATATTTAGCATGTTACCATTCAAAAAATGTTGGCTCGCTAAATAGCATTATATCACAGATCCAGTGATTATACACAATATTGTTAACCCTAAAAATACTCTTAAAATTAACTCCAACGCACATAACTTTATTGATATAAAAGACTTAACACGAAATACGCATTATGACACATAGACATATCATAAACTTCGAAATAGAAAGTATAAGTAGAAAGCAAAGCAAAGTTGTAAGGTATGCAAGTGAAAGCTAAAATTGATCAAACAGTATCCTCTCTTTAATGGGAGTCGTCAATTCCTGTAATTCCTACGTCTGCTTTGAATTTGGTCTCGGCCTGTACAGAACCTCCGCCAAGATGCTATTCTTTGCGAATATCGAACAAACGAATATTGAAGAATGAAAACTTTTATTGATAAGTGATTTGCAAGTACACTTATACAACAGTCACTTGAGAATATAGAGAAATCTAGTGATTGAAACAAGGATTTAATTCACTTAAACATTTTCTTCCTAGCACTTATGAACGTAGCGAATTTTCTATCTATACACACACTATATTTCACTCATGCATTCTCTTGCTGCTTGAATGCTGCATGAAATTGTGAGATTTTGAAGCCCTATTAATAGAATTTGAAGGGTTGCATCTATCCAAACGAAGAGTCGTGTGCATTGGTGAATGATTGCATCACATCATTGTGATTGGTTGAGAAGCTTCAATCTAATCCATAATGGATAGGCACCTTTTCATGATTGGTTAACTTCAGGTAGGTGTCTAATCGTTGGCAGTTGATGGCAGTTAATCATACTTATCTGGCGATTGGTAGTTAAGAAGATAAAACCAGAAAATCTTCCAAGTCGCAACTATGAATCTTTGATTAGCAAAATTCTAATCTGAAGAAGAACAAGTCGCGACCGCGAATAGTTTTCGCAAGTGAATTGCATTTTTCTTCAGAATTCTCCTTGTGACTTCACCGATCTTTGACAGTTTCAAACCTAAGCCAAATCTTTAAGTTTCACGCATCTTTTTGCACCTTTTTCACTATTTTTTCATAGAATTCAACTTTTGATCATTTTACTCCCAAGATTTAACTAGTATCTACATTTGCATCAAAAACAACTACATACCACGTGAAATCTTTTATATGAAGTATAAAAATGACTTAAATTATAGTGTTTAGTGTGTAAAATTAATATGATAATAAGTGTAATTATACACTTATCATACCCCCACACTTAACTTTT
>CATIWQ010199403.1:0-43319 GCA_949673415.1 Euphorbia schlechtendalii | reverse complement strand
AGTAAATATGACACAGCTTTCAGACTTCATGAAACTTTATTGTCTTCGATAACCATATTTACTATTGTTTAATGTTTTGAAATAGCCATTACTCATGTAGATTTGCTTTATAATCAATAAATTTATTTTAAAATTCATGTTTTTTAGTATTTTATATAAGAATGAATTAATACGTACGAAATTTTATATTTTTCATATTTATGAATATACCCCTAAATTTTTATTATTTACACGTTTCCCACAGTTTCCGAACCTATATTTTTTAGAAAGAGCGTTTCCCCGTTTCCGTTTCCGTGTCGGTTTCCGTTTCCATTTCCGTGCTACATAGCAGATCATGCCATAACTTGAGGCAGGTTTCAAGCATGCATCTACAATGTGGATAATATTTCTGATATTATATATGGAACAAATTCAAAAAATAGCATCAATTAACTTCCCAATCCGCATTCTGGTGCAGAATGCACAGGTTCAAATGTTCAAAATTCACACCCTACGCCTTGACAAACTAAGAGAACAAATTCACATTAAACAATTGACTACAAGTTCACAAAATGCAGACTAATTCAGCCAAAGAATAATTTCAGTAAACATTGTTCGAGACCAAGTCCAGAAGTTTCATTTGCAATCAATCAATGTCTTAATTCACAATTTTGCGCATAAACTACAATAATGACTAATAAACAGCATAAGTTATTAGATCCATAAGATAAATATTGGGAAGACAAGACAAATGAGCTTTTCATTAGACCAATCTTCAATTTTTAACATTTCTGTTTAACTAACCTTTTCTTTCAAAAGTTCAGAGGCATCCATGTTTCCATTGGTATCCGGTAAAGGTGCAGAATTAGAAATAATGCGAATCTGTTCTTGAAGAGATGAGTAAATATCTAGAACCGTATCCAGGAGAAATTTATCAGCACCATGAAATGATAAAAATGAGACAGAGACAGGACATTCATCATGCTTTCCCAAGGGAATGGCAACCTGACAGCAGAACAGTAACATTCAATAAAAAAAACAAAAACATAAAACACCACACAAAAAATAAAGCCTTGGATGATAGTTGATAAAGCTATTTTACCTGACAACATCCTGACAAACTTGCTATACTTGATAGCATCAATGCTTTATCTTGAGTCTCAGCAGAATACCCTTTCTTTTTATTAAGCTTCAAGGGTGGGTCTGCAACCGTAGGAATAACTAATATCCCATCATCCTAACACACAAAAAATGAACGATAAGAGACTGAAGCATATGATAGAAAACTATGCTAAGCACACAGATAGAGTTCATCAACCCACACCAGCCCAGTGTTGTTACAGGCACGCCTTTGGCGCACCAAGCGCCTGCGCCTGCAAAGAGGCACCCATACTGCAACATGATAGAGAAATGAGAAAAACAAAGGTTCTGGTATTTATGTCTTCAGTATTTGTTTCTTTTTATCCCCATATTAAACATCAAACAAACATTATATATACAAGATAGATATAGTATGGGATTCTAACACTTCGCGGAAGAATGATGCAGATTAAATGTCGAAAAATATTAAAATTTAAATGGCAACAAAAACACTAAAGCTGACAAGCGCCAACTATATAACAGCAAGGAGGACTAATGATTGGCATCACAGCTAATTCTTCAAGAAACATTAATATACAAGAAAACACAAACAATTCAATCAGTAGAACTAACTGCAAAAAGATCAAAAAATAAGAAAAAACTATTAGTAAGAAAATCAGGATACCTTTAAGAGACTTTGTATAGCAGCCCGCATTTCAGACCTCACTTTGTATAACAATTTTACATTCTCATATGTAGTATTCACAGCTGCAAGAACATTATTAGAGACATCAGGCGCTAACTTGGGTTTCACTGACTTAACCCATTCTTCATGATTTGTTTTGAACTCATATCTGAAAAGCAGCATATGCATTGCAAATGTTAGTCCCAAAGAAAACCAAGGTCAGAACTGAAGTCAAATGCCAGAAGGACTATGTCAATCTTCAATTTCAGAAAACAGAGAGAGAAAGAAAAAAACAAAATGAAAAGCCCAAGAGACAGTAATGCTTCTACACATCAGATGCAACAAGCAACATTTGTTGAGCTGAATAACTTTTACGTAATTTTATCAGATTGAAAATGTGCCAGTGCAAGTGAGTATGAACCCGAAATGAGGCCAACAGCCAACCAGGTCAGACAATGCTCAAGTCCCATATGAACTAAAATGACAGGCAATATATGCATGCACACACACACACATGCTAATCAACTCTATGCAGGGGAAAAGTCCGCTTAAAATCCATGTAGGAAAAATAACATACAAGGGGAGACAAAATAAAGCTATTCAGGAGCACCTTTGTAATGAAACCATCACAGAAGAGAGAGCTTTCAATGTAGATGTCCCAATTGGCAGGTTTGTAGATTGTGTATGAAACCCTTTTAGACTTGAAACATTCGAAGCGATATACTGACCGAAATTCATATGCTTGGGAGGTTGGTCTGTGCAATCAAAAAATCAGTATAGCAACTTCAGCAAGAATGTAATCAAAATATTCTCTCTACTCCCTTGTCCCTATCAATTTTGGGTAAGGAAATTACCATGGCATTGTAACTTTCTTAGTTTTAAATTTTAAACAATAACTTGATACAACACCACGAAGCAGATTTACTATTGGAAACATATATTTTCTTTACCTTATTGCTTAATATTTGTTATGATCATCAAAATTAAAGTAATATTTATACAAAAAAATAACCAAATTTACATCAGAGCCTCGAAACTTACACCCAGAAAGATTTTCGATGGCTTTGCTAATAATATAATCGGTTTTCTGCTTGGGAACCTTAGAAAGCTGAAAAAGATCATCAGCAAAAACAAAGCGCCTCACCCTTCTAGATTCCATAGAGTTCAGCTGCATTAAAGCATGTCCAACACGATGTAATATAGAAGGATCACGTGCAAACCACCCTGAAAATGTAATATATGAAAAAAGGGATTAACAAACCATCAAAAATCAAAATAACATTCAGAACAAAAGACATAAAAGTATAAAGCTCTAAACAAACCTTTAAATAAACACATTGCACCTCACATGAAAATAAAAATTATAAATGGTTGAGATATTAGCTGGATAGGAGCACAAAAAAATAATAAAATTGTCACACTATTCCAATTTTCAAATGTACTTTATATCATGCCAAAAGAAAAGTAAAAAATGCTCTGGTTCAGAACAGAAATCCATGCATCCGTAAAGTCATCCAACTCAAGCCAAGTTCTACGGTAATATAAAATAATTCATCATATGAATTTTTACAAACTCAAATCTCAGAGAAAATCAAATATCTCTTACATAAGGAAAAACAGCAGATGTACTTTTTGTCCAGGCACCATACAAAATGGTAAGAAACAAACTACAAGCAGGCTCATCAACTACTTGCACCGAGTAAAGGCTAATGAATACTCAAAGTTAACTCAATTAAACATTTGAAGCTAGTCAGATTGGGGGCCAAGGTGATTAAATTTGCTAACCAATTAATTATCTACAGAGATCTACTCAATTCGCTCACTATTAGTACTACAGCTCAGCTGTTAAAGATCAAATTACCCAGAATGTAAGTCCAACCAACTACTTCCAAGAGCTTTTAAACACCTGATCATTGAGACATCCAACATTGTGGCTATATTTAAATCAACAATAACCAAGCTTTCAATTCATGTGTGTTTGTTATGAGTTCTTCTAAAGACATGCATTTAAAATCAAGATAGAAAGCATGTAAAAATCAAAAACATCATCAACTTGCACTACGGATGTTCTGCTTTAACTGTAAAAGAAACTAGCCATGATAGATAAGTCACTAATCATATATTATTTAACTATACAAGGCTCATCTTCACTTCTTTATTATATAATATTATTTTAGCATAGCATGCACATATTCTTACCAACAGTGTCCAGGCTTTGTGAATTTGGAATAGCTCCAATCATGGATATACTCCCATGGGATGGTCTGTAACCGAAAACTCCACAAAATGCTGCAGGAATTCTAACACAACCAATTGTGTCCGTACCTGAATAAGTTATGAGAGCCTTTAGTAAACAGATAAAATCATGAGAATGTCATCATGAGTTTGTGCTTAGTACTTGTGGAGAAGGTAGTTCTTGTGCAAACTTATTAATTCAACTTGCTATTATCGAACAAATAAAGTTACAAAAAAGAACTTACCCACTGCAAAATCAACAATTTCAGCTGCCACGGACACAGCTGAACCACTAGAAGAACCACCAGGGACAAATGGCAACATTTGAGGATTAACAGGAGTTCCATAATGCACATTCTCACCTGTTATTCTGACGCCACAAACACCCAAGCTAAATCATCAAAAAATTTCCTGGCCTCACACACAAAGATAGAAATAGAAAAGGCCAGAAAAGAAACTCTTACCCCATTGCTAATTCGTCCATAACAGTCTTGCCAACACAAGTAGCCCCATTTTTCAATAGAGCAGTCACAACCACAGCCATCTTATCAGCCACTTCATGTGTTCTCCTCCAATCTGGATTCCCAAATCCAGTTACATAATCCTTTACATCAAAACTGCATCCACAAAACAAAGCAATTGACGATTTATTCTCAACAAACTTTTATTGAGTAGTAACTCTTGAATATCAAAAACATTCCTCATAATACCATGATTTCTCATAAGAAATGCCAAAACCGTAATATCATGTATAAATACAAAGAAGTAAAAATGAAAGTGAAAGCAGAAGGCAGAGACAGACATGTCCTTGATGGCGAAAGTCAGGCCAGAAAGAGGCTGCTTGGCTGCGGGAGGAGGAGGCTGAGGAAAAGGAAGTATCTCGAATTTTTCAACGAAAGCTCCAAAATCCTCGCGGCGGAGCATCATCGCCTTCAATCTCCGCCTCCGTGTCTCCGCCAGAACAACGATCCCTGCCACAGTGACGCCGATCACCACCCATACCTTGGGGTTAGAGGCATGCGCTTTGATCAGACCCAGCGGCTTGGACATTTCAATAGGAGTTGGAAAGCAAAATGAAGAAAATCAAAAGAATATAAAGGGGGGTTTTGGGAGGGTTTTTGAGGGATCTGTCAGGGTTTTGATTTTCTATTTTCTTGGTCTGGGCTACTGCTAACCTGCGCCGGGTCTAATTGCCCGCGCGTATCTTCTTTGCGCTTCCGATATATCCTCCGGTTCGGACAAATTTTTGAAAATATTCGTACAAGTTCTAAAATTAATTTCTAATCTTTTGGAGATAAAAAAAATGTAAAAAATGACTAGTTGATTGATTGTATGAAGTCAAACAAAGGTTATACTTTTACGTGCACTTGCACTAGAAAAAAAATTTTGCTCCACCTCGAAAACTTTTAAAAATGAAAAATTTAGATCTTAATCATTAGTTTAAACATTGGTCACAAAACAAAGGGAGTGGATAATAATTTTACTTATTCACATGTTTTGAAAAACAGTTATTCAAACAATACAGATTATTGATCAATTGATTGCAACATAAAAACATAAACAACGTAAATAGATTAAAAATGTTTAACCTGTTTGAAATTATATGAAGGTGGCTCATATCTTCATGAATATCAAGTTAGAAATTCTTATGAGATCTGCTTGGAATAATAAGATTACAATGTGTAATACATTGACTAATGAATTTCAAATGAAACAACATTGGAAATATATTTTTTGTCTTTATAATGAAATCATTATAATAAAAAAATTAGAAAATGCTTGTTTGTATTATATTTGGAGCAATAATTAGATGTATGGAGAGGCAAAGTATAACGAGAGGCACCATATTTAAAAGAAACAAAACATTATGAGAGAACCTATAAAACTTTAATTAATTCAATAAAGATAATATTAAATATTTGCTGTCTAAATTTTATAATCTATATCATAAACAGTGTTTTAAAAATCGGGCCTAGGCGGGATATTTAAGAACACCGTCGCGATTTTGTAAAATCGGGCAGTGTTAGGCGGAGGATCGACTTTTCGGCGCCTAGGCGGTCCTAGGCGCCGATTTTTTAATTAAAAAAAATTAATATTTTAATAAAAAAATAAAATATTTTAAAAATCGGGGCCTAGGAGGGATTTTTAGGAATACCGCAGCGATTTTTTATTATTTTATATTTTTTATGTTATTATATATTAAATTGAGTTGTTAATGTTATCATTTTATTGTGTAAGACTATTAATATTTATATTATAATAATTATTATGTATTATTAAATATTAAATAATAAAAAAATTGAATCCACCTAAACCCCACTTAAACCCCACCTAGACTTAGCTCCCGCCTAGCGCTTTTTAAAATACTAATCATAAATTCCAAAATGCTGAATGGAAATAAAAAGAAACATGACTTACCAATAAAATAATATGACGAAAGAATATCCATTACAAACAAATACATATTCTCGGCAAGTACTTTTCGTAATATATAATTCTTAATAATCATAATTAGAGAAAAAGGAAAAATATCATATTATACTATACAGAATAAAAAAATATTTATATATTTGAACTCATAGTACAATACAACGATTCTCAATCTCCTTCTCATCATATGTTTAGAGTATGAAAATGTTCATTATTGTCTTAATTAAGTTTTTACTTATCAAAAAGAATTCTAAACGAAGAACTTAATATTATTTGAATAAAAAAATAATTAAGTATAAATTATCGGGAGAAATATCTTTTTAAGTTATGCTCAATGATATTCCATACAAATTCTTCTATACACACCGATATGCCATACATATAAAACTACTTCACATAATTATGTTAATCTCAAACATGTATCTCATGGAGGCAAAATAAAATATATAGGAGAATAAGAGAGCAAGACAGGCCTTTTATCATATGGGCCTTGTTGGGATCCGTTATGAGATTTCAACACAGCCAAAATCCCACATCGCTAAATTATTCTCTTCAGCACTGTTTAACACCCTTCGGAAAACACAAGCTGTCGTCCCTTCGGGGACATCCGATAAAATTGGAACGATACAGAGAAGATTAGCATGGCCCCTGCGCAAGGATGACACGCATAAATCGAGAAATGGTCCAAATTTTTTCCCGACCTAAATCCTCGCCGCCGGCTTCTTTCTTTCCCCTGTATCGGTATTTTTTTACGAACTCATTCTAACTTCTTCGCTTATGGTCTGTCTGTTTGCAAAACTTAATTTCCCCTTTTACAATGTCGCAACTGTTTGAATACGAACCCTTCACAGTTAGGTTTTTTCAACTGCAGCTGAATTTGTGATTAGTTTTCTTTTTGATCGATGAGAGTCAAATCATGATCTCCCACTGAGCTGATTTACTGTCATGTTTTTGTTCCTAGTGATTTTTATAAACTATAATTGAGCTGATTTACAGTCAATTAATTTTTTAATTGAGCTTTGCCTACCACTTAGCAGCAGTGCTGAGTACAATCAATTGGGGTTTCAGGTGCTTCACAATGCTCTATACATTGAAGGATATCCAGGCCGAAGGTAACATGTACTACTTTATTGCTGAAAATTTGCTATATAGAAATTTATAGATGCGAATTTTCTTTTATAAGAGGACCAGAGGTATATAGCTGGTTCCAATTACTGTAGAATAGTTTGTGTTAGGGAGAAACTGTGGAAATTGCGCTTATCTTGAACAAAATTGATCATGCATGTCTCAAAATGTTAATTTCCGACCTTCCATCTTGTAGAGACACTTGTGGAGTTATTGGAATTGTTTTTTAGATATTGTTTGGGAGCAAAGTATCGAAGATTTTTACAAGGAATGAAATGGAGAGTGAGGGATAGAAATTTTGAGGAATGGAATAATTTTAAAAATTATTTTTGGGAGGAAAGGATGGAAATTTTAATGGAAAAATGAATTTTCAATAACAAAATTTAATGTTCTATCTAGATTCCACCAATTTGGCTGGATCATAAATGGAGGAGTTTGAAATGAAATTAATTGATTTCTCCTCTAATCCATTCTCAACATTAAAATTCTTCAAAACAAACATGGGAATGGATTTACTTTCCGTTTCTCTCCCTTCAAAAACTTCTATCTAAAGAGGTAGAGGGCAGGTTAACATATTGGAAGGAATTCTAGTTTTATTCATTTAGTTTCACGTTTAGATAATGTCATAATGCGAGGTTTAATGCCCAGGGTAGAACTGTTTGATGGTCTTAGCTAGAGTGATTAGAATGGCACAGGAACCACTTGAGATTGCTGTCAGAGTTGTTGTATAGACTTGCTATCAATTCTCAGATCTATCTAATAAAATTCTCGAGTTGGAGTTCTTAGAAAGGTTGGTCCAACAACAAATCAATTGTTTACCTTCAAGTTATCATATTTGAGAATAAGTTTGCTGTCTTTAAATTTGGATAACGTGCATTTAATTTGGTTCTTGAAAACTGTTGAATTTTGCATTTATTAAGTTCTCCTTGCACTACATTTATAATCAATTTTCAGTTTGATTTTATTGCTTTCTTTCACATGGTTTCTTCCGAAATGTATGGTGTTTTGCTTGGGAAGTCTGTATTTAGTTGCCTCTTAATTCAATGCGTAACCCATACCTCTTATGTGCTGCCTTCATTAATCAAAACTCGAGTTAGGGTCATGTTTTCTGAAAATTACACTAGTTGCCTTTCAGAAATCAAGCTCAATGATATTGAAATGATTATTCAATGATCATTATTTAATTGTCATTTGCTTCCATATAGTCCAGACTCCACCATAGTAAAGAAGAAACAACATATATTAATTACATGGACTAATTATATTCCCATGTGATTCATCTTCTGTCTACCTTATTCAACTTCAACTAAAAAAAGAAGATAACATGAATTAATTGTATTCACTTTGTTATGTGTCAGATATGACTGTTTATTATTGGGAATTTATTAGTTATTCTACTGAGAGATATTTGAACAATCATTGTGTTTTACCTGGTATAAATGTTCTGGTTCAACTTTTCCATATCCAAATAAGAGTACCTAAATATTGGTGGACAACGCAAAAGGTTTTGCCATTTGATGAATTTTGTTGTCAATGGATGTAAGGATCATATAGTATATTTCATTCTTTTGACTTCATTAATCGATTGTTAGCTTGCTGAAATCAAACTGGATTTTTTATTTAGCGCGGGCTATCCTGTTTGGCATATACAAGAATGTAAATCTCATTAAACCGAAGTTAAATGAATTATAAGTTATTTCATTAATCCGCATTGAGTTGTTGTGGATAGGCTAAATGCATTTGAACTTGGCTACTTTTGACTGATACCACACTGAACTTTCAAAAGTTCCAATTAACCCCTGGAACTTGGCAAAAGTGCACCATTCATTTTGCCCCCTTGTCAGATTTTAGTAGGTTCAACTTTTCAAAGATGCCGATTTTTTAGTTTTCCCAAACAAACCAGAAGTTGGTTCGTGGCGTTGACAGGAAACTAGTGCACTTTTGCCAAGTTCAAGGGACTAACTAAAACATTTCAAAGTTCAAGGTGTCATCAGGCAAAAGTTACCAAGTTTAGGGGGGTCTTGATGCAATTCTCCTCGTGGATATGATGTACATGAAGCATCTTTTTACCTCAGGCCCTTGAAATTGTGTTGTTGGATTTTCCCAGTCTTCTATTCTTTTCAACATATAGATTACTCGTGCTGTTTTGGGCCGAGATATATAATATCACCGGGTGTACCATCTTTTTTTTTTCCCATGAATTTCATATTAGGTTCCTTCCAAATACATCAACTAATGTTCGCTAATCCTTGTCTTTATTCGATTTAGGCAAGAAGCCTTCCGATCGATAAGCTCAGATCCACGTATTACATCGTTAATGGAGTTGTCTACTTTGTACAGGCATTCATCTGGATATATATGAGGTTAAGTTGAAAACCTTTCTTAGAGGATCTAGCAAAGATATTCTTTTCGGGTCAGTTCTCTCCACAATGAAAGTCACAAATGAAATTTGAATTTGTGAAACACATATTAGGAAGTGATCTTTGAATTTCTATCATTTAAAGATATTCTGTTGATAAAATAATTCTTTTGTAGTAATTTCTTTCTGTGCTGCTTTGGGATTCTTCAGTTTTTCATAACATAAAGCACATACGTAAGGTGTCTATTTTATTAAAGTAAGAAATCTGTATTTGTCATAGTTATGTAAGTTTTTAATTTATAACAACTTCATGAGCCTTCTGATGTTTGTTATGAATTCCGTGAAAGTATTTTTGTTTTAAATGAGACAGATTTGTTTAGCTTCCAACTGCTTTTTAACTGTTAACTTCGTATTCGCAGGTCAGCTGCGTAACTGCAATTTGCTGCACTTGTTTCTCAATAAGATGTATTGTGGTGAGTAATATTTCATGCAAATCGAAAAATCAAACTTGTATGTCGAACATTTGTATTTTTAATGAAATCTTTTTATTTTTTCAGTTTTAGGTTTCCATCTCAGCGTTTGACAAGAAAGCCGATCTTGATGTCTTAGATCATCCTCTTCTTAATCTGACTTATAGCGTGGTAAGTTTCGTTGTTTTAACGCAGATGAATACAATGCTATGTTTTATAATAAAATACTCCGAAAAGTTTGATCAGTAAAAATTTCGGACATTTTTGCTATTTTTTCATTGCCTTAATTTTCCTATTTTCTCTTCAAATATATGCAGTTGGCAGATCTGCAATTGTGTTGTTCATCTTGCCAAAGCTACCCCCACCCATAAGATAGGTATTCCACTCTGTGCCACATCTATTATTAGATTAAATTTTTAATTTACTTGTAAGCTTTTAACTTTGTTCTTAGACGTGACGAAACAAATTCTATTAAATTTTTCTTCTCTTAGGCTAACTAAATTCTTTGCTGTAATACATTTTGTTTTGATTGTTCTGTACTTTTTCCATGTATTATGGACAACCATATCAGCAGAGATTGGATAACTGATTTGCAATTCAAAATCGAAACGATTAACTGTTCGGGTTCTCGTGATTTTCGACTTCAATGGTGTCCTGTGAAGACATTAATAAATTCATGCAACGTAGCTTAATTTTTAAAAACTAATAATAAGGGAATTATTACCGACCAATGTTCAAAGCTACAAGAATAGTTTATATAGTTTCAATCATTAATAATGATAAAATGTGTTCAATGAGATTAAACACATGTAACTGCATATTCAAAGGTTATGAACATGCAAATCCCTTGTATCCACACAAAATTTGCAAACTTTAGTTTCTCATAACCGTTT
Source organism: Euphorbia schlechtendalii (assembly GCA_949673415.1). Classification (NCBI taxonomy): domain Eukaryota; kingdom Viridiplantae; phylum Streptophyta; class Magnoliopsida; order Malpighiales; family Euphorbiaceae; genus Euphorbia; species Euphorbia schlechtendalii. The sequence goes on along the minus strand of CATIWQ010199403.1, from coordinate 32,063 downwards.
ATTCGTCTTTAGATTTATGTTATTCAATTGAAAGCGTACAACTAATAGTTTGACAATTTTGTCAACATCTTCAATAATTCACATTTCTTACAAGTTTAAATTAATGAAATTGTAAAATTTATGTTTTAGCCACTTAGCTTTTGTTTTAATTCAAGTTAATCTACCTTGATGTAAAAAAGGGTGTGTTTTTGTAATGGGAGTTACCATGCTTCGTCCATTTTTACTTTGCGCCGCCTGTCCAAAAGATAAAAATACTCCCGAAGCAAAAAAAAAATTTTTTTTGCACCCTCGCCGGATTTTCAATTCCAGCGACTGTATATTGGCCGGCCGGAATTTTATTCCGGTCAAACGAGTTAAAAGCCGAAATAAAATTCCGGCTTAAGTCTTATTATAGCCGAAATAAAATTTCGGCCACTATTCAGGTTGGCCGGAAATGACGGGATTGTTCGTTTCCGGGGGAAACGAACCAGAACGGTTCGTTTCCATCGCCGCCGGCGAACCAGTACTGGTTCGTTTCCAGCAACAGAAACGAATTCGTTTCCACCGGAAATGAAAATCTTGCAGTTTCTGGCGCCGGAAACTGCAAAACTAAGTAGTTTCCGTCGTCGGAAACCGAAAATCGAAAAAATACCTGAGCCAAAGCTTTTCCTTTCCTCCGTTGTCCGTTCATGTCGTCGGAAATTTTTTTTGAAATTTTAGAGAAAGTTTAGGGTATGAATTTGAAGTTTGGATGTTAGAATAAAAAAAAATAGTGAAATTGGGTTATATAGAGAAATTAGGGTGAGGGATAAAATAAGAAAGTTTTTGAAAAAATACAGGCGATGCGGAGTAAAAACGGGCGACGCGTAGCAGTTTAGTTTTGTAATACTCACACTGGAAGATAGAATCTAAAATCAAACCCAACCAATCTAATTTGGTTATAAATTCGCCAGGCTTATGTTTTGGTCCTTGAAGAATGTTAGAATTGTGAGATTTTTGGTTCAAATCAACAAAATTACTAACAAATGTCCGTAATGGTATTAAAGAAAGTAAATCACAACAATATGATCATTTACAATGACAATTAGCTTCATTCACTAATATTTTCGAAGACTAAAACTCTGTTCTTTTCAACTGAAATTGAACTGAACATAACTGAAACTGAACATATTGAAGTTGAATTGAAATTGAATACAGTGAAAATGAACTAAAATTGAAAATATCGAAACTTAATTGAATAATAACAACATTACCTTGTAACTTTCTATATTACATCAACATTCCCCTAAAGTTGGCTTAGTAAACATGATGGCACCCTCAACTTTCAAAAGGATTAGTTACCCCTATTAACTTGGCAAAAATGCACCAGTTAGCCCCCTCAACGTCACGTGTTAGAATATGGTTGGTTTAACTTTTCAAAGAGACCATTTTTTTTTATTTTTCTCTCTCTAATGAGAAGTTAGCACGTGACATTGAGAGGGCAAACTGGTGTATTTTTACCAAGTTAAGGAGTAATTGATCCTTTTGAAAATTGAGGGTGTCATTCGATTTTCTTAACTAACTTTAAAAAAGTGTTGATGCATTTAACCTTTAAAAATTAAGAAATCAAATAAACGATTTAAGGCCAAATCCAGGGTGGCCTATTTTTTATAAACAAGTTCACCACACATTATATTATATTATGTCACGTTGGTTAATGATGAAAAAGTGCCACACAAAATTTATTTATTCGAATTGGTCCATAACTATAAGATCTATACTTGATATCAATAATTACATCCAATTTTTGTGACCATCTTTTTCAGACGCATGCAATTTAGGATCTATATATATTAATCTTTTTCAGACGCATGCAATCTAAGGATCTGTACATATTGATTTTCTAACTGCAATCATAAATGTGTATTGTATTGTTTTTTATTATTGATATCAAGGTCCATTAAAGACCCAAGCCCATTAGAAGATCCAAAAATCACAGGCTAAACTGATGAACACCTCGGCGCCACTCCGCGCCGAGACCATGTCAGCAAGACATCTCGCCGAGGTATTACCAAATTAAATAACCTTCGGCGTTACCCTCCGCCATTTTGCCGAGACATCACCTCTACAACCTACTACCCTGACATTTCTCTCCCCTCTGCCGCATTAAATGCATTACCAATTGGCAGAGATGAATCATTTAATGCTCAGACGGCGGACAAGACCCTCAAGCGGCGAGCCACACGTGTATCTCTCACAGATGGGCCCCGCATGACATCATCACACACAGATCCTATAAATTGCAAATCTCCAACTGCTAAAAGGTACGTGATCACAAGAGAACTTCACTAAAACATTCTTTACTCTGACCACTGACTAGATCATCGGAGGATTTTCGCCGGAAACAACTCCGACCGAGGATTTGTTTTGCAGGACCTTTGAAGACTCGAAAAGCGGAAAGACCCTTATTGACGGACATCACATAGTATTTTTCTTAGCTAGAGTTGAATATCCTGACCAATTTTAGTATTATAGTCCAAAATTACTATTAAGATATCATTTTTTACGTTGAATTCAAACAAGAAATTGTTGGAATCTTAAATATTTAACGTACAAGCGTGATGTCATTGACTTACTGTTGAAGTTTGACTATTGATGCGGTTTTATTTTCGTTGACTGAAATAGAATATTACTCAGCAGAATCACTGAGTCATCAGTAGGTAATAGTAGGTACACAATAACTCCATAAATTAGGGTGTTTTTAATCTTTTTATATATACTCCGAAAATGAAATAAATAAATTTATATATACTCCGAAATGATTTGTTTTGCTTAAAAACTGTTTCGCGTCTTGGGGCCCAAAACGTGATTACAATGTCGCACATGTTTTGAACTTTCACCTCATAATCACTTGTTGAATAATTCCTTTTGCTTTTTGAGAGCTGACAACCATGAAATTTTTTTGGTACAGGTGTTGTTTCCTTATTGGTGTTTTGCTACTAAATTAAATTATAAACAAATGTATGATAATTAAATTTTGTTGACTTATGTTACGGGTCATCACCTCGAATCCGATAGAATAAAATTAAAATTTTCCTAAAGTTTTATAGATCAATATTCAATACATATGCTATAAGTAAGGATATTTTCACCTCATACGTCATTTATGAGAAAATGTTACATCACATGATAATTTCAACCGTAACTATCATCAAACCTTTGTGAGATGCTCCTAATCGCTACCTCCCTCTATCACTCATAATATTTCATAGTCGTAAAGCATGTCTCCGAGACTAATTAATGAGTTGTGTGTAACATAGTTTCTCTAAACTTTTTTTTTTTGCATTATTCATTTGGAAGTAAAATATCTCATATCAAATCATTGAATTGGAAACTCAAAAGATTATGAAGATAGTACATTAAACAACTTCAATTAGGTTTAAATTACACACATATAACAAGACTTAGCAGATTTTCATAAGTGGGAGAATTAAGGAGTTACAAAAAGTTTCGGATTAAAAACAAAATTTACCAATGAAATAAAAATCCCACAGACCACAACTGTTGGCATTGCCATCATTTCAATTAATCACGGTAAATTCCTCTTTAGAGTATGGTTTTCAATTTCGGTTTAAATTAGAGTTCAATTAACTTGAACCTGAGATCAGATCTTGAAGTCTATCCATAAACATAATAGTTCCATGTGTGAAAAATCGAATGAACATGAGTAATGAATTAGTGATGGGTTGCATATATGTGAAGTAGAGGTCGATCATTTTTATTGTTGAGGTGTAGTACTGAAAGACTAATAAAAAAATGGAAGTATACATATGTTTGCTAAGAATTTGTTGCAAGTAAAATATACTACTAATTCTTATTAAAACTATATTTCCCTCCATAACATATATTCAATTGTAGTTATCCAATTCTCAAAGACTATCTAATGAAATGAAAATTTCATTGATAAAACATATGTATAAATGAATTCATTATTTGATTATAATTAATATGTGCCATTAAAATACTCGAAAAAAATTCTGAGAATAAGTGTGAACTACTTCGTTGGAAATCATAATTAAAAAGAAGAAAGCGCACCATGTTATATTGAAATTAGCATAATATTGGATATCAAAATAAAAATAATAATTCTCTCATTTTAATAATCCATTTAATCAAAATATAAAAATTTAAAATAATAATTCATTTTAAAATTTCATGATTCTCCCATGTATTAGTATATCTTTACTTATTCTTAATATTTTCAAAATATTAAATACATAATTATTTATAAAAAATTAAAAAATTAAAAAAAATTAATTTTTACATATTCTTATAAATTATTTTATTAAAAATTGTAAATATAAAATAATGACTAAAAAAGGACGACGGATTGAAATGTCTGCCAAGATGGGGACCTCAATTAATTAGTGCAGTGCAGTCACACATTGCACCCATTCAAAACCATGTGGAGGGGCGAGGGTCCCACGAGGAGAAGCTGTATCACCTGGTCGTTAATATAATTTCCCCCATAAATTCACGAGAATACAACTTTTACTTATAGGTAAAACTATTTTAACAATTTTATCCAAGAAAAAGTTATTTATTAATTTTTGAAATTTTATTTATAGTTAAATATATATTTTTTACTTAACATTTCACTTTTGAATTTAAATTTTGTTTTGTCTCATACGTTAGAAAGCAAGAAAAATTATGTTCAAAAATAAATATAAAGTACTTATATATATATATATATATAATTAAACACAATTTTCGTTTGTTGTAATTTTTCCTAACATATTTTTTTTCCAGTACATCCTCATGAAATAATTATTACATTCCTTATAGTATGTCCTGCAAATAATTAGTCTTTAAGTGAGCTTTCCTGAGATTACTCGTTTCAATGAATTAATGAATAATTATTTTTTATTTTTTCGACATCAAACCAACAATTGTATTAAAACATTTACAATGTTTGTTTGTTATTTTGAAGACCAAAAGTGATTATCAACCACTAAAAGCAAGATATTCCAATATAAGAAGCATCATTATCAATAGATACATGACTTGAAATTGTAATATCAATGTATTCAGTTTATAAATTAGCTTAACAAGCGCAATATAGATACAAACATAATTTTAAGTATTTTTTTAATCGTGGGAATTATATATATATATACACACACACACAAATCCACATTTATATCGTGGGAATTATATATATATACATACATACATATATAAATACATACATACATACATACATACATACATATATACATACATACACACACACACACATATATATATATATATATATATATATATATATATATATATATATATATATATATATATATATATATATATATCTAAAATATATACCAAAATGATTAAATTTGGACCTGGAAGTGGGTGTGTAGGTCAGTGTTGCCTCAAGCACTAATGGGCAGTTTTCAAAAATCAAAATACTTCTCAACGAAAAAAACGTCGTTTAGAATTTGTAACACAATTTACACAAATATAGTAAAAATATTGACAGAAAAAACTCAAAAATCTTTAAATCAAATCAAACTCTATGATCTAATAAGATAATGGCAAAAATTATATTTTATCCAATCCTATTTAATCTATTCTTCCTTCAAACCCAATAAGGATATTAATAAATGAAAAAGTTTCTCACAATAGATTCAACGTTGAAGGAAATGACTAACTTGTTTGATAGCTTCATCAAAAGCTCATTAGGAAAAGATGATAGTTAAGAATTATAAGTATTTGATAAAGTATAAAATATACGTTAATGTATCTTTTTATAAGGTATTAACCTTCTTTTTCAAACCTCTTTCGAATGGAACTTTTTAAGAAATCATACGGCGAATTAGAGTCTCAATCTCTAAAAGTAAATTAGAGTTTGATTAAAGGGTGCAAAGCTATGATTACATACAGTGTATATATCCTATAAATATACGATTAATTTATTTAAATCTCTTTGTTCTTATTCCTTAATAACGTCACATATATACCATAACTATGAAATCTTGAGATTCTAGATATGGTCTGATGCACCAATGCAACTTGCCCGTATTTATTAATTTATTACATGTTCAAAAAATTCATTTATGTTTGCTATTTATGAAGATAATATCTAACAAGGCAATAAATCTTTTAAATCTTATCCTGATTAGAATACAAATTTTAATTTTGAAATATTGTTTGATTTAAATAAATAAAACTTTATTCAAAAACTGATTTATTATCTTTTCAGTGAAAGTTAAATGAATTGCTTGAAAATGACTCATTCGCTCGAGTTCATTGTAATCCGTTTATCACCGTTTCATGAATATAGACAAAAATTCGCCTGGTTTTAGGATTAAGGTTTTTTTTAAATTTGAGAATTTGTAAAGTTTTAAAGTTGAGACAATCGTAACATATATTAATTTTTAAGGTTATAATTTATTGAATTGTTAACCACCAATCTCAACTCGACTGATTTTTTTAAAAAAAATGTGATCATCAAACCTAAAACCTCTAGATTTTACAGTTTCAGTCTTAATGCATTACCAATTTTCAAATGAAGACGATTTAGAACCTCACATAAGGAAAAACATAGTTCACTTGCATATAAATTATAGCTTGAAATAAGGACTTTTAGTTCCCTCGCTTTCTTACTACTTTGAATAGATTTTTATTAAAAAAAAATTTTTTTGCTCACATCTTACGGGTTTTCCGAGAATAAATGACGAATCAAGACGTCAAAATAACGGTAATTAATAAAGATGATAAATCCAAATTACATTATACTTGCAAAATAAAGAACTTATCAATGTAACATTTAAATTTTATTCACTACGTATATATTGCTCTTCATCTATTTAAATCCTATCATAAATAAGTTTGATGATATCGGTATGTACCGAAACACTTAGACTGAGTTTACTTGATTTATTGTAAACTAGAGGGGTGAAAAAGTTCCTAAAGTGCATCCATTATCATTTGTTGAAATATATTTTAATTAATTTTATTTAACATAATAGTTTCTTAAATTAAATAAGTTAAAGAAAAAATTACATGAAAAATGTTAAAAATGGAGGATCTTAGTAAAGTAATATTGATACTGTGAGATTTTTTCTGAATCACAATGCTCCATTTGGGCAAGAAATATTGAAAATCCACAAAGGTCATGGAATGTCAATTATTGCTAATTTATTAATATAATAATAGTATTTCGAAAAAATTTATACAAATTTGAAAAATAATAATAATTATTATTGTTATATCTTATAATTACTTTGTATTCAGAGTATTATTGGCTTTCTTTTTATAGCCTAAACTATTCAGTTTAATAGGTTTAAGTGTTTTTTAGATGACACGTACGAAAAATTCTTTGTTATAAAGAAAAAGAATTAACCTAGTCGATTTTAGAGAATAAAAATTTGAAATTGTACTTGTGCAAGTAATATCCAGATATAAAAAGGAGATGAAACTTCTTTAATTTAGTCAGACCATATCCCACAACCAATTTGCTTTTAGAAAAATTAAATGTATATTCGCAATTGAAAACTTGAACTTGAACTTCTTATTTAGAAAAACTTGATGGGAATTATAGTAAATGAATTTAAAGTCATTGAAGCTTAATTTCCATAATTATATAAAGTCGTGAAGAAATTAAAATCTTTCAAATTGATACACAATTCTAATTACTTCATAATGCTTTACCTTAATCCTAGAGAACATAAAAAGATTCTCACCTCATGGTTTCCAAAATGATAATAAACAATAGTAAAAATGATGACTAAATGAACGGATAAAGTTGGTAGGGCCTTAATTTTGCCTGGATACGCCTCGCCGTTATATTAATCCGTTCACTCTCTTCTTCCTCTTCACAACCCAAATCCCAAAATTTCCTTTTTTTCTTTTCTATTTCTTTCAGGCATTTCATCGAACACCTTTCGTTCTTTCATTCCATCTCTGTTTCTGCCCTGTTTTACAATCTGTTTGTGCCGTGTTTATGCCAAAAGTGTGTTTGGAATCGAGGAAATTGAAATTGTAGCTTGATTTGTGGGTATGGAGGGAGGAATGATAATTGCAGATACATCTGCTTTTCGAGATTGCTTCTCTTTGGCCTGGAAAAACCCTTATGTTCTTCGTCTGGCTTTCTCTGCCGGCATTGGCGGTCTGCTTTTCGGTTACGACACAGGTTTCAAACACATAAAGACACTTTGCACCTCGTTTTTTATTTTTTTACTGTTTTTTCAGACTGTCTTTTTGAAGCTTCTTACCTGTTTTCCTTTTGGGTACAGGAGTGATTTCTGGTGCCCTTCTTTACATCAGAGATGACTTCAAGTCCGTGGATAGGCAAACAGTGCTACAGGTGATTTTCTTAAAAAAAAAAAAGTCCAAATTGATACACAAAATCAGTTAGAAAATAATACTAATAATCAATGAAGTTCAGTTTTATAATAATTCTTTTTGCAAATTTTGATAATTTATTAATACAAAGTTAAACAGAAAAATAAAAGCTTGATTTTGTTGGATAGTTCATCATCATTATCATGTTGGCGTTTGATGCCAGAAGTGGGGTTTTATTTCCTGTGATTAATTTTTTTTTATGCAATATTTTAATACGCATTTATGTTTTTCTTGTTGAAGAATGAAATGGAATCAAACTTGTTTTTGGCAAACTTTTGACTGATCCAAGACATGTATAGACAAGTGCCCCATTGTTATTGACAAAGACAATTAAGCTTCTAGGACTGGGCTTATTATGGAAGCTGAACTTTCTTCTTGGGCTATTCTGAAGCCCATTATATAACATTTCTTATTTATTTTTAAATAATCTGATAGCTTATTTTGTTTCTTATAACGTGATTATTATTTTGCCCTCAGTGAATAATTTTTTAATCAAATTTCAGGGAAGGGTAAAGTAAGAGTTACCATATATTTGGAACGAGTGCTGAAAATTTTGATCTGATTGTTGTATTTTTTTTTTAATTGTGAAATAGTAATTAATATCAAATGTTATGTAGGTTAGTTTTATATCATAAATTTCACAGGAAAAGAAGGCTAATCTGTTTCCAAAATGTTATGATTTGATTTGAGAAACGTACAGGAGAGCATAGTGAGCATGGCGGTTGCGGGAGCAATAATAGGAGCAGCAATTGGTGGATGGATGAACGATCGGTTCGGGCGGAGAAAAGCACTTCTTGCCGCCGATTTTCTCTTCTTTGTTGGCGCTGTCATCATGGCTTCTGCTCCTTTTCCAAGCCTGCTCATTGTCGGCCGAGTTTTTGTTGGATTTGGTGTTGGAATGGCTTCCATGACCGCCCCTCTCTACATTTCCGAAGCTTCCCCTGCCAAAATTCGCGGTGCTCTTGTTAGTACCAACGGATTTCTCATAACCGGCGGCCAGTTCCTTTCATATCTCATTAACTTGGCCTTTACTCAGGTAACCTAATCTTCAAATACTACCTCCTGAGTCAATTTAACTTGTAGATTATTTTATTTAATTTTTTTATGTCTTGTGTTTAGGTACCTGGAACATGGAGATGGATGCTTGGAGTTGCAGGCATTCCTGCTGTGCTCCAATTCGGCCTCATGTGGTTTCTCCCTGAATCTCCCCGATGGTTATACCGAAAGGTTTCAGCTTTTCTTCTAAACTTTGCTTTTATTTGGAATCAGCTTTTCTGGGGCATTCAAAAATATTATACGTAAAATATATATCATGTTCAAATGAATTTTGAATAAAAAGTACAATTTCAATTTTTTTTATGTTAACGTAATAATTTATTCATTCACATGTAATAATCTTCGAAGAAACAAATTTGGCGCACACTAATTGTTAATGTTTGATAATTGTTTTGTATGTTATTCACATGGGTCTACATATGACAGGGCCGGGAAGAAGAAGCCAAAGCCATTTTGGCAAAGATATACTCTGCTGAAGATGTGGAAACCGAAATCCAAGATCTGAAGGATTCGATAGACCAAGAACTCAAAGAAGTGGGAAACACGGAGAAGAATTTGGTGAAGCTGTTCAAAACAAGAACAGTAAGAAGAGGGTTATTAGCCGGTGTTGGTCTTCAGGTTTTCCAGCAGTTTGTTGGGATTAACACTGTCATGTACTACAGTCCTACAATAGTTCAGCTAGCCGGTTTTGCTTCAAACCAAACCGCGCTTCTGCTGTCGCTCGTCACTTCGGGACTCAACGCGCTTGGCTCTATCGTCAGCATATACTTCATCGACAGGACTGGCAGAAAGAAACTACTGGTTATCAGTTTAGTTGGTGTCATTTGCTCACTTGCTATTCTTACAGGAGTTTTCCATCACACCACAACTCACTCGCCTAATGTTAAACCCGCAACTGATTTGGCCTTCCGAAACCAGACTTGCCCTGATTACACTTTTGCCCCTCACACCTCTTCCTGGGATTGTATGAGGTGCTTGAAGGCTACCCATCCAGACTGCGGCTTTTGTGCTTCAGCTTCGGATAAGGTATTATAAATTTTACTCAATAAAAATATTTGCATAAAATTAAATACATTGACATGAATAAAAAGTTACCGTTTTATTTATTCGGAAGGAATAAACTCGAATAGTTTCCGAAACCTTCTGTATAAAAATACAAATAAAATAAAAGAAAGCGGGCCCTGGGCCCTAAGCCTGTGCCATGTACATTAACCGGAGATTTCTGTGATTGTTGCAGCTGCAGCCGGGTTTATGTTTGGTTGCAAATGATCAAGTGAAGGATGTATGCCGAGACGGCAAAAGCGAATGGTACACAAGGGGATGTCCAAGCAAATTCGGGTGGCTTGCATTAGTGGGCCTGGCAATTTACATAATATTTTTCTCCCCTGGAATGGGAACGGTGCCGTGGATTGTGAATTCCGAGATCTACCCTTTGAGATTCAGAGGATTATGTGGAGGAATAGCAGCAACGGCCAACTGGATTTCAAATCTGATAGTGGCGCAATCCTTTTTGTCACTGACTCAGACAATCGGGACTTCGTGGACATTCTTTATGTTTGGGGTGCTGTCGGTGGTTGCTTTGGTCTTTGTTCTAATCTGTGTGCCTGAGACCAAAGGGCTGCCGATTGAGGAGGTCGAGAAGATGCTGGAGACGAGGTCTTTGCACTTCAAGTGTTGGGGAAATAATGAAACTAAAGATCTTGATGGTAAGCTTTGATTTCGCTGAATTGGTCTAAATGTAACTAATTTAATTTGTCATAGTTTGAGAGAGAGGCTTATTTGCACTCTTGGTTGAAGTTAGGCCGCTATCTAGTACCTAAGGTTGTTCTGAAAAAACAAGGTACTATGATGTAACGACAATTTATGTCAAATGAATAAATATTATTTTGGAATGGAGTTCTGGGATTTATGATGTAATCTCCCTTTTTTTATATGGGATTGTATGGAGTTCTGTTCAGTTTTTTGGAATCCAAGAGATTAAGAAACTTTGGATATTATTTTGAATAGAGATCTGTTCAATTTTTTTCTTTTGCGCTTAAAAGTAGATGCTGAAATTCCTTAAGTAATTAGGGCTCACATTCTCGGATATTTGAAATACAAGAGTAATATCAATTTGAAAGTTTCATTTGCTTCGAAGAAAGATCAATGCGAAGGCAAAAATCATAAGAGTTGCAACTTCAACAAAAGCCTGCAAAACTGATACTGGAAAATAAATGATCATTTTTAGTTAGCATTTTGATAGGTATTTATGTTAATTAGTTTCTAGAATATTTTGTAGAAGGCTATACAAGCCATTACTGATTACGGATTTGATATGTCGATTGTGATGAATTGAATAGAAAGAACTCTCTCCCTCCCTCTTGTTTCTTTTTCTCTTACCTCCTTTTCTGAGTTCCCCTCTTTCTAATCTCTTAAATTCTGCCGATTACTTCTATTCTCTGATCACGTTTCCTTGGCGAGCTGTTTACTAGCTATCAAAAACTTGTTTTCTTTTATCCAAATTTTCAACTTAAAATTGAAATATATAATAAAACTAACAAATCTAAATAAAAACCCAGATTATACCCCATGCTGTACACAAAAGCACAATAAAAAGAAAGAATGATCTCTTTGGCCCATTGGTAAATTCCATTTGCAATGTTATTCTGATTGTATACATTGTTGGTAGTCTGGTTTCTGTATAAGTCAAATTGCTATATTTTTGGTTCTTAAGATATATATGTTAGTATGCTACTCAAATTCTTCTTCATCTGTACAATTTGTTGTCTTTAAGTTCTTAGGAAGAAAAGAGAAGTTTGTATCTTTTAGAGACCAATAAACCAAGTGAACAAACATATTATTATACAGTAAGACCCAAAATTGTAGTTCGGCCCAGATAACAAACTGAAAGGGTATGTGAGAAAATCAGAAACCCCAAGGGACTATTACGAAACTGATTGGGCTTTTGTTAAGTTTGGCCCAAATCCCATAATTTATGAGAAATTCCATGTTTACTTTGTTGACAAAATTACTATACTTTGCCCTTTATAAAAATTTAGCCAAAGACAAAGTTACTGTAAAATCACCTAATTTTATTAGTTTAGAAAATGAGATTATTTTTAGATTATCATTATTTATGAATATTTTTCAACTAATTTCAGAAATAAAACTGGAGAAAATTATTGTTCACTGAATGCAAATTTTAAAGGTCTACTATATGATCCTCTTCATACTTTTCCTACTGAACTAAACTAGAATTATTTCTGTATAAAATTTGTAGCTTATGTAGAGCTAGATGTGAACTAAATTGGATTGATGTTAAGTGGTTTGGCTTAAATATAATCACATTAGCAGAACATAGTTAATTTGTACCGTTATCAGCCTAACTTATCAAAAATCTCTTATCCTTTTCTTTTTCAACAAGGAAAAAAAGAAGAGTTTTTTTTAAGCAATTATAGGTGTCAGGATTCGAACCCTGGTCACCGCACCCACTTTGTGGATGTACCACTCGAATTATGTCAAATTGAAAAAAAATAGGAGCAACACCTACTTGCTTTTTGTTACTCTACTTATTATATTGTTAGTTAAATGATAAAACTTTTGAACGAAGTTGGTTTGCAAATGTCAATTTTATTGTGTCATTAATACTGAGAATTTCTATTTTAAGAAAAATTAGGATATCCTTAGCTTTTTTTTGTTAACTTTAGATATAACTATGAACAAAATATCAATTTATTTGTATGTTCATACTTTAGAGTAAACAAAATTTTGGAGCAATTTGAAAGTTTTATTTGCTTCGAAGAAAGATCAGTGCTAGGGCAAAAATCATAAGAGTTGCAACTTTAACAAAAGCCTGCATGTGGAAAATATATGATCATTCTATTAGCATTTTGCTAGGTATTATGTTAATTAGCTTCTAGAATATTTTGTAAAAGGTTATATAAATCATTACTGATTACGGATTTGATATGTTGATTGTGATGAACTGAATAGAAAGAACTCTCTCCCTCCCTTTTGTTTCTTACCTCCTTTTCCAAGTTTCTCAGTTTCTAACCTCTGAAATTCTGCCGATTACTTCTATTCTCTGGTTACGTTTCTGGCGAGCTATATACCAGCTATAAAAAACTTAGTTTCTTTTATCCAAAATTTTTAACTTAAAATTGAAATATATGATAAAACTAACAAATCTAAATAAAAACCCAGAATATACGCCATGCTGTACACAAAAGCACAAACAAGGCAAAACGATCTCTTTGGCCCATTGGTAAATTCCATTTGCTATGTTGTTCTGATTGTATACATTGTTGGTAGTCTGGTATCTGTATAACTCAAATTGCTATATTTTTTGTTCTTAAGATATATATGTTAGTATGTTTACTTTGTTCACAAAATTACTACACTTTGTCTTTTATAAAAATTGAATTAGTGGTGTGAAAATTGATCCAATATTTATAATTTAGCCAAAGACAAAGTTACTGTAAAAACACCTAATTTTATTAGTTTAGAAAATGAGATTACTTTTAGATTATTCAATATTTATGAATATTTTTCAAATAATTTCGGAAATAAAATTGGAGAAAATTATTGTTTACTGAATGCAAATTTTAAAGGTCTACTATATGATCCTCTTCATACTTTTGCTACTGAACTAAACTGGAATTATTTCTGTATGAAATTTGTAGCTTATGTAGAGCTAGATGTGAACTAAATTGGATTGATGTTAGGCGGTTTGGCTTAAATATAAAGTCAAAAGTAATCACATTAGCAGCACATAGTTAATTTGAACCGTTATCAACGTAACTTATCAAGAAATCTCTTATCATTTACTTTTTCAACAAGGAAAAAAAAGAAGATTGACAACACCTACTTGCTTTTTGTTACTCTGCTTAATAAATTGTTAGTTAAATGATAAAATGTTTGAACGAAGTTGGTTTGCAAATGTCAAGTTTATTGTGTCATTAATACTGAGAGTTTCTATTTTAAGAAAAATTACGATATCCTTAGCTTTTGTTTACTATAGATATAACTAGACCTAGGCAAGTCCGTTGACCTGCGGAACCCGTCCATACACGTTTTTCATGGGATGAGCTTGGACAAGGTAATTGAAGATTAAGCTTGACCTGACCCGAACCCGAAGTAATCCGGGTAAAATATATGTTGGTCTTGGTTTTAATATTAAAATTCAAGTCCGGCACCCCACCCGAAATAATAATTAACATGTTAAAAAAAATGTATATTTATTTTATACAAGTAAAAAATATATATATATGGTTGAAAATTTTCAATTTTTTTTGTTAAAATTTAACATTTAAACACAATCTTGTGACTTATACTATAAATATATTTGAGATAATTTTTTTTCAATTATTTTTAGTAATAAAGATTAAGTTTTTTTTATTTGAAACAATTAATAGTTAAGCCCGCGGACCGGGCTTGGTTTTAATTATTTTATTAAAGGTCCGACCCGGGCCAAACCCGATGTATTCGTTTTTCATGGGTTTGGATCGGGCTTGAGTTATTCGTTTTTTAACTAGGCTCGATAAGACCCGGCCCCATGCCCAGGTCCAGATGTAACTATGAACAAAATATCAATTTATTTGTATGTTCATAATTCAGACCCCCAAAATGTATAAAACTTTTGGGTACAAGTACAAAATATTCACATAAAAATTTATTGATCCCTGGGCCATTAAAATGGCATAAAATAATCCCTTAAGTTGGCCGATGACTAAAGAAAGAAACTTGTTAACAAATATTATCATAAATGTAATTTAGATAGTTAAGAACTATGAAATTTTGTCGCCTAAAACGTACTTATTTGATCAAATGCATCATTAACTCCCTCAATTTGGCATCAAAAGTCGGATGCTACCCTGAACTTACGAAAGGTCTAAATACCCTCCTCAACTTGATAAAAACGAACTACTTAACCCCCTAAATCCAACTTCCCCAATCACGCATTGGAGAGTGTAATACACTTGCCCCACGTGGCACCACGTTTTAAAATTTGAAAATTAAAACCAATGAAATTGTTACATGTCGCTTACCATTAAAAAAAGTTAAAAAATAAACCTAAATCCATCTATCTGCAACATAAAAATTAACCCAAGTCGTGCTTTAAGATAATCTTCTCACCGGCAACTTCCCGGTGACTGACGGAATCAGGTTGAATCTAGGCTAGGTTAGTCTTTCAAACAATCGGAGTTCTGGGTCTCTCCTGCCAGCTATTGGATATTTTTCAGAGTTAAAAATTGCTTCTTGACGGTAACAAGTTCACCGATCCAATCTCACCTCAAATTGGAAAATTATAGTAACTTTCAAAATGGAATTCAAACACAACCAGTTTTCGAGCTCCGTGGTGCCAGAGATAAGTCAATGTCAGTTGTTAACATTTGTTGATCTCAGTAGAAATGATCTTTCAAACGCTATTCTACCTGAAATTACAGATATGAGGATTTGAATTTACCTCAATATGTTAAGAAATCATCTTGTGGGTTCTATTTCCTCATCTTCTTGGTATTTCAATTTCGTGGAGCTCCTCCCGTTTAAACCATCGAACTGCCCCGTCGGAGATAACTTCTTAACTGATACTTTAAATTTTAAAATGAAATGCTTTTCTGGTTGAGAGGGGGACAACGATTACACAAGGATAGAGAAGAGTAAAGAGATGGTTTTTGGTTGGATTGTTGCACAGAATTATTCTGCCGGTACTGATTTCGCCACCGGCTGGACTGAAAATTTTGGCATTATGCCAGAAGAATAATAGAAAGTGAAGGGACGGGAAAAAAAGGAAATGGTTATTTAGAATTTTTTAGTTTTTAAAAACAATACCACTTGCTTTCACTTTTCCATTCTTCACATAAGCTGCCATGTGATTAAAAATGGGTTAAATGGTTCATTTTTACCAAGCTAAGGGGGAAATTTGGACCTTTCTTAAGTTCGGGGTGGCATCCGACTTTTGATACCCAGTTGAGGGATCTCTTAGGATTTACAGAAACACGAAAATTTACTTAGTGTAAATTTATGTTGATGAAAATTGGCATAAACTTAATTTTTTTTAAGTGTTTAATCTCCTATTTCGTTTTAATTGTCTTTTTAAAGTTTTAACATACAATTAAGAAATCAAACAAAATGATTAAATTAACGTTTTATATTTATTACATTGATTAATTAATTAATGATAATTTCTCTCACCTCTAATCATCTTTTCTTATCTTTAATATCTATAGAATTTCATTTCATCTTAAATGTTTTTAAACATAGCAAAATAAATTCATTGTTATACATATAAATAAAATTGAAAGAGAGATGAAACAAATCCCTTAAATATAGGAAAGAAAATTGATAATTATTAATAAGGGCAGAAATAGGAGAAAGATAAAAAAATTAACAAATGTCAATTAAAATAAGAAAAGATAAAAATACCAGACAATTAAAATGGGATGGAGAGACTAATAATTATCACATGGTGAGTCTGATTTCTTTGCTATTTTTACCAAAAACATCAATCCATGTTCATTTCATATTTTAAAAGTTTAGCCTCAGACTGGAATTATAATCTCATTCTTGAACCCCATGTCTATAGATATTAAAAAAGAATTTGTGGATTTAATAGAAATAAAACAATAAATTATGTCTAAATTTATATGTGTACTTACATTATTGACTTAAATACTATAATATGTTATGAATTATTTCAATTAAGTCTAAATTTATAAATATATAATGTATAAATTTACTATACGATATTAAACTAATTCAAATTCAGCGTACCCTGCCTATGTAAAGGTTCTAGGGATAAAAGAGAACATGTTTTCATTTTTTTTTTTTTTTTTTGATAGTGAGTAATTTAGTAATATACAAGGAAAAAAGTACTGTCGTGCAAATGGAAAAAAGGAAAGGGAAGAGTAAAGGTGAGGGAGTGATGAAGACATGACACGTGCAAGAGTAAGGAGATCGAGAAATCAGCCAATAGTTTCCATTCAGACAGTGACACGTGCATCTGCCTCCTCTCTCTCTCTCTCGAGCGTGTCACATTCTTTCTACGCCTTGAACTACTCAACATCACTACAGTAGTAGTATATTACTGTTAGTACTACATTTCTCTTTTTAATTAGGTATAGTAATTTGATAGGTATTAGCTGTTAAAAGAGGATAATTAATAGTAATAAATTAATAATGGCTTCTTTTTATCCGGCAAGTGGTTAAGCATTGCATAGATTTGTGTATAATGATGATAATGGGTTTTGATGCGGAGACACTGCTGTACTTTGTGTAACGAATTAAAATAGATTCAATTTGTTGTTCCCACTCTTTCAGTCTATGTCCTCTGTTGAACATTTATTTGGTCGATTTTGTTGAATGAAAATTTGTTATGTTTCAATCTTGAAGAGAGACAAACTAAACAAATTGTAGCTAGAGATAGGCATCAAAAAGAAAATTAGAAAATTATGAAAATGGTTTAGGTTAAATGAAATGGAGAGCCATTTTTAAGTATGGGCAAAGGGGCAGCCATCCATGCCCATGAATTGAAGCAGTGCCCTGGTATATTTTTAGATTATTAAAATAAAAAACACAAATTATTAGTTATGAAATTCCAACAACGTTACCTATTTACTCTTCATTCTTTCGGTTCATTTCGCAAATGTTTATTAACAGCTTGTGTTTTAAAAATCAGTATAGACGTGATTTTTAAGAATACCGTCGCGATTTTTCCTAGTCGGATTGATCGACTAGGTGGTTTTAGGCAGTGCTCAAGTGACGCCTAGGGGTTTTTAAGAACTCGAAATATTTATAAAAAAATTCTTACTGTTTCTTATATTTAAATATGTATAAAAAATTATTATTCGTTTTTGAAAATTTAATATGATTAATATTAGAATATGTATTAATCAACAAATACTTTTTGACTGCTTGCAACTACTTATATATAAACCTGCATAGGCACCGTTTAGGGACCACGCAGGCGCCGCATAGGTTCCACTTGTACCTAGTGCTTTTCAAGACACATTGTTAATAACAAGCAAAAAAAAAATCAATTTTTCAAAAAATGAATGATTATGATATAGCAAATGCATAAAAACCTCTTGGATCAAGTAGCTTTTATCTGATGTCAATCTGAACTTTAAAAATTTCACTTAACTCGAATTTAGTAAACGTCATGTGTCAACTTCTTATTGATGAGAAAAAATCATAAAGAAATTCATCTCTGAAAACCCAAAATCAAAATTCAAACCCATATCTTAAAATAACCAAAACAAATAACATAACTTAGTTATATTTGATTTTGGGTTTAAAGCCGTACCTAAAATGCTAAAACTTGTCTTCCAGGTTGCTAAATTGTTTGGCACCAAACAGACAACAATTAAAACCTGTTGCTCCAATAGCCCATCAAATACTTCTTCCATTATTAATTAGCCTTTACTATTATGATAAGCAAAAGAGACGCATCATTACTAGTACGGACCAATATAATTATCATGTTTAATTAAACTTTAGGTACCCCATAAAATTCATTTGCTTTAGTTTGTTTTCTAAAGCATAATCTGAAAATAACATTTTTAAGAGTTTGTGACGTGTTCAGTTCTCAACATGACATTTGGGTTACGAGTAAACTCATTATTTTTATTTTGAGTTTCTTGGATCAGCTTAATTAGTCATTCAATTACTTCTAATTACAACTCTACCCTAGTATACACCCCATTCAAGTTCAAGATTTTTCACTAATCAAGATATTACCCCCTAAATATTTTTTTTTTGCTAAATTTACTATTTTAGAACTATAATTAAAGTAAATAGTGATAAAATATCGATCACAACAGTGATTAGTTATAAAATACTGAAATAAGTTAACAATAACACTGAAGATTATGGGCCGTATGGGCCATAAATTTAGAGTTACGAGAACTCCTGCATACTAGAGTTGGATAAGCCAATGAATTTTGCATTGTTAAAGTTCGACTTTATAAACTCGATATTCTCAAAGCTGATGAAATTTCTTTATACTGAACTTCAGAACAACAACACTATTACAAGTTGCCAAGGTCAAAGCCCTGTATTCAGTTTCGGTGGATGATCAACATGCATATTTTTGTTTACGACAAGATAAATAGGCAGAAGTTTAAACCAAGAATGATTGCACATTCCATAACAAGTATGGCAGAACCTATTTTCAGATGTTTGAGGATTATTTCAACGCATCTGCCAACTCATTAACTATACATGCAAACTCATGTCGTTGTTGTTTCACGAGGAGCCTTTCTGTGTAGAAAAGCATTTTTAAGAGGTTTGTATTGTTTGGCTTCTTCTATGACATCCTTAAAAAGTAGGCTAAATATTAATTCTTCCAACTTGTCTCACTTCACCTACTTTCTACCTGAATTTTGAAACGGTCATAGTCACTTTCTCAACTTGACATAAATACATCAGTTTGGTTTGACTTTTTAAATATACTATTTTTTTCTCTCCTATCAGACACTTACACATAACATTTAGGGACAAATTGATGGACTTTTGCAAAGTTGAGCGGATTATGAGAACCTTTTAAAAGTTCAAGAGACAGTATGTGAAATTAGACACGTTGAGAGAACTACTACTGAAAAGTATTAACAAAGTTAGGTAAGCATTTAGTGAACAAATTATTAGCTGTGATAGAATGCTTTGTATCGCATTTAAAAAAGTAGTATTGTTCAATTTTGACATACTTTGTTTATGAAGCAAAATGGTAAATAACATTAGTTTGGCTTCTAAATTTACAAGAATCTCGTATTTGATTTAACAAGTTTTATGACATAATAATAAAAGTGAAAATAATACTATTTTATTTTTTTTATTGAAGTGAAGTCAAGCTGAACCACTGAATTAATTTAATTAATCTATAATCAAATCATAGAAAATGATCAGAAATATAGTTGAAATATGGATGAAATATACTAATATTGATGACTATAAATAGCTCACAACTTTGGCAACTTATTCTCATGGTGAAAGCGGCTCTTCAGTGTCAGAAATTGAATAATACTATATATATTTATTTATTTGAAAAACATTATTGCATATTCATTAAAAACATGAAAGATGTCACCCTAACCCTTTGATAAAAAAAAGAAAGATGTTTGCATAAAATAAGAAGGCAACTCTATCTGCAGGTCACACCATAAATCGATTCCACAGAGATGTACTATTTTATAGGTTCCAGTAAGGAAAAAATATATTGGAAAAGTGAAAGAAATTACTTAAATAATAGGCCTACTAGTCAGTCTGACTTAATTGGGTTTGGGCAAATATTAACGTATTTTTTTTATTTAAAGTATTAAAGGTAAATTTAGAAAATATATCTAGCGGTTTGATTTTTTTACGAAAAGGTCATTGTGGAATGTTTTTTATAAAATAATGCTTGTGGTTAGCAAAAAAAAATAATAAATAATATTTTTTAATTAAAAATAGCAGTGTTAGAGAAGAAATTTTTATCAATTCAACAAACTATAATTCAATCATATTATTTAAAAATATACATTAAAATTTGAGTAATTTTCAAAGATTTTTCAATTTATTATAATTTTTTTAAAGTATAATCACATTTAAATTAAAGTATTTATCATTCCTAAAAAATTCCAAAATTTATAACTAAAATGTATTCTACTTTTATTAACTAAGCTTTAAAATTTCAATTAAAGATAACGAGATTATCCTTCGTAATGATGTAATTAAAAATTGAGAATCCTTTTTTTATTTGAAAGCACAAACACTCGTTTGCAAAAAAAATCTCACAAAGATTTTTTCACAAAACGGTCAAATCAAAGAGCATGCTTTTTAAATATACCAAAAAATCAATTAAAGTCCGTTCCAACCTACACTTTAAAACAAATTCTGATTACCTTGTAGCCGAGTTGGCTCACAGTTATGGAATTGAAGAATGTTTCCTTTTAAATTCCTATAATATTAATTTAATATGCTATAATAAAAGTATATACTCGAATTTTTAATATATGAAATAGTTGTAGTTACAATTAGTGGAACGTTTTCAAAAATAAAAATGGCAAAGCCAAACCAAATGTGATTACTTCTTTTTTTTTTTCTACGATAAATATGAATGAATTCGATTTATTATTTATGCAATGCTATTTATTCACCAATATGCATGGCTTAAAAAAGCACGGTTTCTAAATTCACAAATGATTTGATCAACACTACGTTATTAACGAAGTGTGGAGTTATTAGTTCTGTCTCGTAATTTTTAAACTTGTTAAAAACGCCAAAAAATTATCAATTGCAATTATTATCAGAAAATAGATAATCCAAATAAGTTGAAATATAGCTTATTATATTTATATGACTGCTATATAATAAAGAAAAACAAGTTGACTACTGATTTGTTTCTTTTCAATAATGAATATATCCATCACAAAACATTATAACTGGCAAGAAAAAAAACTACAAAAACCTATTGTTCATCAATGAAAACAAAAAAAATCACGTAAATAAAATGATATCAACAACAATAATATTTGTTAACAAATCAAACTAAATTTATTTGAATAAAAACAAAGGAAAGAGAATTATTGTACGAGTAATATTAATATCAGCTGAATTTCATTAAAGAAATGGCAGAAATAGTAAATAAACCAAAAACAAAATGGCAAAAAGGGAATGAAAATGAAGATATATTAAAGGGTGGGCAACGGCGCAGTGTGTCCTGTCCTTTCCCGATAAGCCCGGTGGCATGCTCGAATGGGTAGGCACTTACTTCTTCTTCTTCAATGAGCTTTTATTCTTTAATTTAAACCCTAATTTCAATTTGTTTTTGTTTTTCAAGTTTGTTTCAGCTCTTTTAATGGCGGATTATCATTTTTTATTTCACCTGTTTACCTAATCGGTGAGTGTCAATTGATTAAACAGCAAACAAAAATAACCAGTCTCTTCAGTTTTTTCCATTTTTGCTCATGAAATTTCTGCATTTTTTATCAAGCAATTTTTAGATTTCATTGCATCTCTAGCTCATTAGATTTCCTTTTAGAGAAGCTGATCTAACAATTTTTTCCATTTAATGATTTCAAGCATACATTAACTAGCTTCTTAATTATCAACAATTAATTCTAATTATAAGAACACTGATAGCACAAGTAGTTCTTTTGTATACTAATTAAAGCTATAATTGTTTCTAATTTTAACCAATTTCTGTGGTTTTTGCAGTTCAAGTACTGATCCAAGAAGGTAAATAATTATCTTCTTCGGCAAAGGTTCACAGATCTGTCACTTTTGGATGTTTATATTCAAAGATCTGTAGACTGTAACAACAATTCATTTGATTGGGGAAAAAATGAAGCAAGAAAAGGAAAGAAGAGGGACAAAAATAAAAATCTTTTGAGTGTTTGACACCTGTTAACTAAACCCATTATTGTTTCAGTGTAAGCTAATTTTTTTTTAATTATTTATTAAGTATTATTCTATTTCTTTTTCACTTGTATTCCTGCTTCCCTCTCATTGTTGGTAATATTGAAACACTGTTTTTAATTAACGGGGTTTCATTATCATTTATTGTTACTGTTCTTGTTCATTGGTGATGGAATAGTAGTACTGGGGGCGGAGTTGGTGTCTTCCATTTTTATAGATAAAGAAGCTTTGAATACTAAACAATACATTAGAAAGGGCTTATAGCTCAGATCAGCAGAAACCTTGCTCAATTTTGAAGTAGAAAAAAGCAAAAGATTAGATCAAAGATGGTTTCTTTTGTTTAATTTTTTTCCTTAATATCTTTATGTTTTGCTTTTGCTAAAGCAAATCATCTTTAGGTTAGGTTTAAAGCTATTGTACAAAATGAGTCAGATCTCAGGCTATGAAATGAGCAAACTCTACATCTGTGTGTCTATTTAAGCAGTTTTGAGTTTATTGTTTTTCCTTTTTGAATTTGTATTGCTGTAACGGGAGGTTTTTGGTTGCAGTGCTGAGAGGCTGCCATGGCAGGCTTTGCTTTTGAAAGCCATGACTGCAAACAAGCTGCAAAAAGCTTATTCTAGAGAGAGAGAAGTAACGAGGCTTCTCATTTTCTCTCTCTACCGACTTGGACTGTGATTTTTCGGACCGAAAAAAAAGTGCTCGCCTTTGTGTAATTGTCATTAATGCAAAGCAACCCCATTAGCTAATCCCCAAAACCCCATTTTACCTCTTCTTCTCCAGTTGATTGGAAGGGGAAGAAAACTGGCAACTTTGACTTTTTTGGTAAAGGAATGAGAGTGCTATGGAAGAGGAGGAGATTCAGACACAACCTAGTAAGTTCTCTAGACTTGGTAATGGCAGAACTGGAGCAAGCAAGATAGGTCAATACCCAGACGATGATGCAAACGGGGAGCTGAAAAGGTCAAATCTTGGTATCGGAAGCGGTGCTATTGGCGGAGGAGATTCCAATCGCCTCCGTGGGTGGCACCATTCATCCCGGATTATTAGGGTTTCAAGAGCTTCCGGCGGGAAAGATCGGCACAGCAAGGTATTGACTTCAAAAGGGTTAAGAGACCGGCGGGTCAGGTTATCAGTGACGACTGCTATTCAGTTTTACGATCTGCAAGATCGATTGGGGTATGATCAGCCTAGTAAAGCTGTTGAATGGTTGATTAAAGCTGCTGCAGATTCAATAAATGAACTGCCTTCACTCGATGGTGCTTTTCCCGATACTCCAAAGCAATTGAGCGACGGAAAACGGAATTGTGATGGGGTTGACCAAGGGTTTGACTCAGCTGACGTGGAGCTTGAAGATCAAGATCCCAACTATAATCAGAATCAGAACCAGCATTTGTCATTGTCGAAATCTGCTTGCAGTAGCACTTCGGATACTAGTAAAGGGTCTGGATTGTCTCTGTCAAGGTCGGATGCTCGTGTTAGGGCCCGCGAAAGAGCCAGAGAAAGGACAGCTAAAGATAAGGAGAAAGAGAGTAACCCAATTCCTCAAAATTCATCCTTTACCGAGCTTTTGACTGGTGGGATCAGCAGTGGAAGCAACAACAACAACAATGGTGGTAGCGAGGCCAATTTGTTTGAGAACAAGGCAGGCTCAATGAGGCAATGGCATTTCACACCCATGGATTACTTCAGCACAGGGCTTGTAGGACCATCCTCGTCAAGAGCGACCCACCATTCCATTCCAATGTCAATGTCAATGTTCAATTTCTCAGGGGAGAACAATCAGCAATTCCCTTTCCTTTCCGATCATTTGATCCCAGCGCAACAACAGGGTCCGAGCGGGGACTACAATCTGAACTTCACCATTTCTTCTTCAGGCCTTGCTGGTTTCAATAGGGGGACCCTTCAGTCCAATTCATCTTCACCCAATAATTCTCTTTTGTCTCACCTACAGAGGTTCTCTTCCTCTAATTCTCCCATTGACACCTCATCCAATGTACCTCTCTTCACTGCTGCACCTCACTCACATCCTATGGACCACCACCAATTCCCACCTGGGCTGCAGCTCTATGGCGATGGAAGCAGCACGCGTTCCGACCATAGAGGCAAAGGCAAGAACTGATCACTACCTTATTCTTCCCGGTAAGACTAAACTATTCATTCTCCCATTTTTTTATTTCTCTGTCTTGTTTGGTCTTTGTGAAGTGCATAGTAATGCTAAATGTGATAAATTTTTCTGAAGAAAAGAAACAAAAGATCATTTCTTGGTAATCATAAAATAAGTTAGCTATTGGGTGCTTTGCATTATATATGTATGTGTGATGCTTGCATGGATTGGAGTGAATAAGTTGTCTCCTTGTTAGTTTGTTTGGTTTCTTATTGGCTCCCTTCTCCCTAACATTAGTATTAGATGACAGGTGTTGGTCTTTGAATAGTCCAACCCTCTGTTTGGCATTGACTGTTATAAAGATCAAACCTTTATAAAGTGCAACCTTAATAACTTTAAAATCCCAATATCTTTTGGCCTGTGGAACCGGGCCACATGACAAATTGACAATTGATCGGCGTTACGTCGGTTCTGGAAAAGCTTTTCTAGGGTTTCGTTGTTAATTTGAGTGTGTTATAAAAACAACGTCAATTGCTTCCTACTCCCTCCGTCTACTGAATATTGTCGTTTTAGAGGGACTTCGTTGTCTCTTTTTTTATTGTCATTTTGTATTTCCAAGATGTTTTTTTTCCAAGTTTTCCATTCCTGCCCCTATTAATTTGTTCAACTTCCAAGATAATTATATTCTAATCTCGAATAACAAAAGAAGATTATAGGTCAAATTGTTTTTATTGAACATATTAATAAAGTCTTGAAAATTGAATAGGACATTTATGAAATCGTAAACTAATAAATCATCTCATTCGGTTAGTTATTATCTTAAAAATTGTGAATTAGTTAAAACGACAATATTTTGTAGACGGAGGGAGTATTTATTTTATTGAGCCCTATCCTCTGAAGTCTTATCAAGGCACGTGCTTCCTTCCTTCCTTCCTTCAAAATATGTATATCTGTATTGCATTCTCTTGGTACTGTTTGAAACCGAGCTGTATATGAGCATTTGGTTTTGGGCTTTATCAATTAGAGTACTATTGTAACTTTAGTGAGGAAAAAAAATGAAGTTATATCATTGTTTTAGAATTTTAGGATTTACCCTCAACTTCTAAAAATTATCAATTAAGACTCCTTGGTTTCATTCTGATGCAATTTCATCCCAAATCACAATATTTAAACATTTTTCAACCGGGTTGAAGATGTGGAGTTTAAATGCATGAACCAGTTTAGCTTTTTTTTGGAAACTAAATCTGACAAAAGCAACAAAAAGCATATTAAAATCTTACTAATTATGGGTACGTTTGTGTCAAAGACGGGATTTGGGCCAGGTTATAATATTTTGAGATGTAAAATACAAAATTAACTATAATATTTGTTTACGTTTGGTATGCCATTGAAGTCTTTGTAAAAAAATATGTCAAAAAACCACATGGTTAATGATTACCATTACAAATCTATTTCTAAGAGTGTACGTATTTCGTTCATGTATTTTTACATATGTATACGCCTTCGTCAGTTGCAAACAACTTTGTTTTACTTCTATACGTTTTGTCATGTTTTATTTAATTTCATTATTTACACTAGAGGTGTCAACTTATATAAGCAAAATTCTAAAGTTCAGTTATGTCCAACTTTAATAAGTTTTGTTTAGTTTAGTTCAAGAATATTGAGATCCAATAAGTTTATATAGATCGAATAAGCTTCAATGAGATGGATTCCACTTAATTGATATTAATACAAGAGAACTATGTTGTTTTGATGGATATAGATTTACAAATAATTTATAGTCATTACGAACAAATAAAAATTCTAGCACTAAAAATAGAGATTTATGAGAGAATTGCTATTTGCTAATAATAGAAATTCAAATCGGTAATTTTGGTAGTTTAATTAGTACATCATTGGTTAAATAAATAGGTGTAGGTTATGGGACTTTGTTTTAAATAAAGTAAATTTTACTTTGCTTCTTATCACTCTTGGACCAATCTTCACATCATTGATCCAATTGTGACAAGGGACAAAGTAATGAATACTTTGTTTTTTAACAAAATCATCGTAAATCTGCCAAATAAACAAACTTAATGGTAATTGAAAATTGTTGGGATGGTAAAAATACACAAAGCCCCACAGCCTGGCCTTAAAAGTTGCAGCAGTTGGGACGTGTTGAAGTTTATTTTAGAAATTGGGATTAGGTAAGGAAAATACATGAAAAAATGGAACAACAAATAGAAAAAAATAATTGATATAGTCATTGAATACATAGGATAGTGGTGCGTAAAATTTTGGTTGGACAGGTTATGTTGGGTTTTTTTTGGTAATACTAAAATATCATCTCAATATAAATTTATAAATAGAAAAGAACCTGATTGATATTACTGGTTACCAAGATGATAAGAAAGCCAGCCAAGACAACATTTTTTGTTCTTTCTTTGTTTTAACCAAGTGAATTACTGGTTAGATACATATGCCTAGGGCTAGATTATTCACATCATTAAAATTGTTTTTCACACTTTTTTATAAACACACTGTACAATTTGGCAAAGATCTTTTATGTCATGGTAATTAAGACACTTTGGTAGAGTTTGGTTTGTACAATGACCATTCCATGGAATGAAATAGATTTCAATTGAATCATATACTATTTGTATTTGATTCATTCCAACTATTCCTAACCATTCAACATCTCATGTCATGGAATAGCTACCATTAGAGGTGGAAGGAATGACTGTTACATGAGAAACGTTACTGGGAATAGTTATGATGAATCAAATACAAATAGTTTATCATATGTCACATTCATTCATTGCATGGTATATCTATTCCATGAACCAAACATAACCTTATCTAATGAAAGATCTTAGCTTTTCATTTGATGGGATATTCTCTTATGAGTTTTCCACTTGACCATCATATAACAAATCGAAAGCTACACCTATTAGTAGGAAATGACATGGTTATTTCTGAACCATGTTATAGCATATATGTATTCTTGCCTATGAACAAGCTAACCAAAACCAAGATATTAAGTGAACTATGAAGTTTGATTTCAAGACGCAGTTGCTTGCTTTCTTAATTTTTGCCTATAAACAAAAAGACAAGTTTGCTTTTGCTGGTTCTTCACTTAGCTCAAAAGGGAAACGATATGTCTATATTATATTGTTGATAGAAGAGTTGTTGGCTTTAGACTTTAGAAATTAGCTATTTAAGCGTGAGTTCGTTTCCTGTGAATGAATTCAATTCAACTTATTTTATGTGAGATTTTGTCAAATCTGTCATCATAAAATAAATTGAATTCCTTCGCGATCAGAGTTTCCAAAAACACCCTATGTTTCTAAATCTATCATAACCCACAAGAAAGCTATGAAAGCTCCGCGCTTTTAGTTAGGTTATTTTCATTTTCTCTGACCATTTTGGTTAGAATGAAAACAAAAGCGTCTTATATGCACTAATTGGAAGTAAATATATATGCTTGATAATTGATGATGTGATTTCAAAGTACTATGGTTTTTTCCAAGTTTTAAGTTGGTGTCATTAGTGAAGCTTCTTGGTCTTTTACATCATTTACACATTATCTGTTACAATCATGGTATGTGATCTATATATTGCATATGACAAATGAAATATATATGTATATATATGTTCTTGCCAACCAGATCGATCATATCCGGCGGTTATACGATAAATTGTGTTGTTGTGAAAGCCCTAATTTCATGCACAAAGCTAAATCAAGTGATGAGACATGCTTATGCTCATGGAGATTCATTTTAAATAACTGAAGTTACTGTATATATTAGTTAAGTGGAAAAAAGATAAGAGTAAAACTGGTTCTGATGGTTGCAGGAAATGTGAAGATGGAGATTGAAGAGATTCAATCAAAGAGAAGCTGCCTTTTCAAACAGTAGTTTGTGTTAAGATTTATGCAATTTTCAAAGTTGATTATTCTCTCATGTCAGGATGCAGTGCTATTTATGCTTGCAATTCGTTGTGTTATTTTCATCAAATTAATTTATATCATTTTGAAATTTTTCGTGATAATTGTCAATATGCCATTCCTATATTTTACTTGTGACGTTCGTATGCATAGTGCACACTGTTCTTTGTTCAAGAAAATGTTAGTATTTTAGTGTAATTGGATCGACTGGTTTAACTAATGCGATCGTGACTTTTCATCAAACAAGTTAGGAGAGTGCGGAGTGTACACTTGTTCGAGTATGGTTACGATTTAGGGGTCCAGGGGTGGGGCCCAATGGGCGGCAGCCCCTGGCGAGGTCGAGGGGCGGCAGGGTTCTGGGGTAGCGCTCGAGGTTGGGGTCGAGCTACTAGGTTATATCGAAAGTTTTTTATTCTTGAACAAACGCATGCTTTGGAAAATTCATCAGAAAAATGAATTTTTGGATCGAAATAGTGTGCCAATTGGACACAACTGAAACTCGAAATAGCATGTCCTTTAGACATGGCAGTTGCTCGAAACATGTTTATTGACATTTTGGTTATTTATTTCATGAAAAACGAAATTGGTCATAATACAGGAAATTTCAATTGTATTTTTCACAGCAAACATCAAATTCTAGTTCTTGACATAATTTTTGATTTTATCCGATTGAAAGTTTGGTGAATCGATCAAATAAATTTTAATCTGAAAGTGTTATTCGTGATTTCAGAATTATCCAAGAAATTCTTCAGATTCTAACAGAAAATGGCATTCATAACACCCAGTTAGAAGAAAAAAGTACAAACAAGTAAATCAAATGCAACACTAGGAGCCAAAGAGGGTTACCAAGAAAAATATCGAGAAGGTGATCAATGGTGGTCCAGTTCATAGCTCATAAACAAGCTTTTTACTATTGCCATATTTATTGTTGACAATTTGATTTCAAATTGTCGGTCAGGTAGACGTAATACTTTTTTGGGGCCAACTAACATTTGATAACTCAATTTTGGAAATCAAGTTTACATTGTCGGTTTCTTTTGTTAGGAGCAGAAATTTGAGTTTTATATTTCATACTTTCATATTACTTTTTTAGTGCTACATGTAAGAGTACATGTTTATCTTGTAATTCATTCCAAAAAAAAAAAAGTAATCAAGCTTTAGTCCATATATATACGCATATCAGTATATATATTAGTGGGTTTGAGGTTATTTGGGTGTAATTGGGTTAAGGGTTTAGAGTGTTTTTTTTCCATTTCTTTTGTATTGTTATTTCTCGATTATTTAGTGGATTATTTTGTTGTCGTTATATTCTTCTAAATAAATATTCCGTTCCGCTGCCGGGATTTTTTCCTAACAAATTGGTATCACAGTCAATTAATATTAATTTTGAAATTTTACTATGACGATAACAAAATTTGATATCGAGAAATTTGATCGCTCTGTTAGCTTAGTCTTATGGCAAGTCAAGATAAAAAACAAGAATTGGAAGAAAAAACACTAGCTGCCATTCAGTTATGCTTGTCAAATAAGGTTCTTCGTGAAGTCATCCATGAGAAGACTGCCAAAGGTTTATGGGAGAAACTCGAGTCAATCTATCTGTCTAAAAACCTCAACAACAAGCTTGTGGTGAAGCATCGTCTTCATATGCTTCATATGGTAGAAGGTACGTTCTTGAAGTCACACCTTGATGATTTCAGTTCCATTCTTGTGGATCTGGAAAATTTGGATATTAAGTATGAAGATGAAGATAAAGCTCCTATGTTGTTGCGGTTTCCACCTCCATCTTTCAAGAATTTCCGAAAGACTTTGATTTATAGCAAAAACACTTTAACCGTGGAGGAGGTTAAAGAGTATTTGTATTCTAAAGATCTTATTGATAAAGAGCTTTCCAGTGAAAGAACCAGTTCAGTAGAAGGTTTGATTGTTCGAGGGAGATCTGATACACGAGATCCTAATAGTAACAATGGTTATCGTTCCAAATTAAAGTCAAAATCTCGACACAGTAATTTAACATGCAATTACTGTAAGTAGAAAGGGCACATTAAGTCTGAATGTTACAAGCTCCAACGAAAGAATAAAGAAAAGAGTCATAAAGACGATAGCCCCGCCGAAGCCAGTGTTGCAGAAGATGAGGTAGACTGTGAAGTCTATGCTGTATCCGATGATGGTGCCAAATCTGGACAAGGATGGATTTTAGATTCAGCTTACTCATTCCATATTTGTCTCCATAGAGATTGGTTCTCCTCTTATGAGCCAATAAATAGAGGAGTTGTGTTGATGAGCAACGATCATCCTTGTAAAGTTGTTGGAATTGGTATCATCAAAATTAAGATGTATGTTGGTGTTGTCAGAACCCTGACAGATGTGCGGCATGTTGCAGACATGAAGAAGAACCTCATCTCACTATCTGCTTTAGACGATAACAATTGCAGATTTTCTGGTGGAGGTGGAGTTTTGAAGGTTTTAAAAGGCGCCCTTGTTGTGATGAAAGTAAGAAAAGTTGGAAGATTGAACGTGCTACAAGAATCAACAGCCACAGGTGTTGCTGCAGTTTCCTCTTCCATGTCGGATTCTGGCATATGAGGCTTGGCCATATGAGTGAAAAAGGCTTGTTCATGCTTAGTAAAAGGGGTCTAATTTGAGGCCAAAGTACTTCCAAGCTTGAGTTTTGTGATCATTGCATTTTCGGCAAATATAAACGAGTCAGTTTCAATGGTGGTGTTCACAGAACAAAAGGTACTTTGGATTATATCCATTCAGACCTTTGGGGCCCCGCACGTGTTCCTTCTAAAGGTGGAGCTCGCTACATGTTTACCTTTATTGCTGACTATTCGAGAAAGGTTTGGAGTTATTTCTTGAAACACAAGAATGATGTTTTTACCATTTTCAAGCAGTGGAAAGCTTTGGTGGAGAATCAGACTGGCAGGAAGATCAAGCATCTTCGAACACATAACGTCTCAAGCCTTCTGGGCAGTAGCAGCTTCAGCTACTGCTTATTTGGTGAATCGCTCTCCCTGTGCTTCGATTGATTGTAAAACTCGTAAAGAGTTATGTGGAAAACCTACTAATTATTCTGATCTAAGAATTTTCGGATGTCTTGTTTATATCCATGTCAAAGATGGAAAATTGGAGCCTAGAGCTAAAAAGGTTTTTTCTTGGTTATCCTATTGGTGTCAAGGGATATAAAGTTTGGCTTCTGGATCCCAAGTCACCAAAGTCTGTAATCAGCAGAAATGTTGT
>CATIWQ010199384.1:0-10208 GCA_949673415.1 Euphorbia schlechtendalii | reverse complement strand
GAAGGAACTAAGTCTAAAGATCAATAAGGGAAAACTGAATAAATAAAATAAAAATAGATTAAAAGTTTTGGACAGGAAGATTAGAATGAAAAATGAGTAAGTATAGATGTGGAATACTAGAGAATCTAAATATAGAGATTTTCCCTACGAACAAGTATAGCAAAAAAAACATGCAAGTTCAACAAAGATGTTACGATTCACTAAACTAATCTAACAAACTCGGTTCTAAATATTCAGATTATCAATGATTCGCTGCAGAGAAACACATGAAATAGCTTTTCTAAACATAGCGCGAATGAATTAAGATAATTATATAAACCTGGATAACGTCAATACTATGCTTAGTACGGGTCACTCTCACATAGCCAAATTTAGCAAGTTACCATTCCAAAAATGTTAGCTCACTAAACAGCTTTATATCATAGATCCGGTGATTATACATGATATTGTTAACCTTGAAACTACTCTTAAAATGAACTCCAATGCATATAACTTGATTAATATAAAAGACTTAGCACGAAATATGCATTATGACACATAGACATATCATAAACTTTGAAATAGAATGTATAAGTAGAAAGAAAAGCAAAGTTGTAAGGTATGCAAGTGAAAGTTAAAGTTGATCAAACCGTATCCACTCTTTAATGGGAGTTGTCAATTCCCGCAATTCCTACTTCTGCTTTGAATTCGGTCTCGGCCAGTACAGAACCTTCGCTAGGATGCTATTCTTTGCGAATATCGAACAAATGAATATTGAAAAACTAAAACTTTTATTGATAAGTGATTTGCAAGTACACTTATACAACAATCGCTCAAGAATATTGAGAAATCTAATGATCAAAACAAGGATTCGAATCACTTAAATATTTTCTCGCTAACACTTATGAACGTAGTGAATTCTCTGTCTATACACACACTATATTTATCTCATAATTGCACTCTAATGCTCTCCTCTCTGGTGGTGTGTCACGAAATTTTAAGGTTTGGAGCCCTATTTATAGAGTTCAAAGGGTTGCGTCCTATCCAAACGAAGAGTCGTGTCCATTGGTGAATGATTGCATCTCTTCATTGTGATTGGTTGAGAAGCTTTGATATAATCCACCATGGATAGGCAACTTTTCATGATTGGTTGACTTCTGATAGGTGCCTTATCATTGGTAGTTGATGGCAGTTGATGGCTGTTGATCATGCTTATCTGGCAATTGGTAGTTAAGAATATAAAACTAGAAAACCATCCAAGTCGCGACCATGATATGTAAGTCACGGCCGTGAATCTTTGATTCGTATACTTTTGTTTCTGAAGTATACAAGTCACAACCGCGAATGATTGTCACGATCGTGAATTGAGTTTTTCTTCATAATTCTCCTTGCAACTTCACCGATCTTTGATAGCTTCTATCCTAAGCCAAATCTTTAAGTTCCATGCATCTTTTTGCACCTTTTTCACTCTTTTTTCATAGAATTCCACTTTAGATCATTTTACTCCAAAGATTTACCTAGTATCTGCATTTGCAAAAAAAACAACTACGTACCATGTGAAATCTTTTATATGAAGTATAAAAATGACTTAAGTTATAGTGTTTAATGGATAAAATTAATATGATATTAAGTGTAATTATACACTTATCCGAAGGCTCACTTCAAATATAAAGAGCCTTCTAAAGAAGTCTTTGACTTTTGGAGAAATTCATGAAGGATCTTGCACAACGCAAGATGAAAAAGATGTCGAACTTAGAGAGAAAAGCTAATCTGAAGCGTGTAAAATAAAGAGAGAAGGGAGGCCTATATATAGGTAAAGGGGAGGGTTTGACTCTCCCCGAAACATAATGTGGGATAGGAATATTCCCATCACACAAGCGGGTTAGCCATGTGGGTCACTTGGACTTGCGGGCTAACCCGCGGTTCCCATCACAAGGCAAGCCCTAGCAAGCTTGCCTTGTACTGCAAGCATGGGCTTGTGAACCTTCTCGTAAGCCCATGCTTGTGGATTTTTGCACTGCACAAGTGGGCTTGCGTGGGCTTACCCAACCGCGCAGGCCCCACTTTGAACATCCCATATTCTTTTGGGGCCTACTAACAATGGGAAAATTTCCCTTGCTTTGCTCCGTGCAATTTCCCCTATTTTCACTTTATTCCCTTTAATTATTAATTCGGTCTAACCAATTAATAATATTTCTAATGAACTTGACAAACAAATATTCTCGATATAGACCTAGTCTATATCTTCTTTACTTTATATGGTAAAGATCAATAGTGTGTGACCTCATAGGATCCCGAAGTATAGAGCCGTTAAAGGTTAACCTAAACTCGGCTTCCCATCCGGGAACCTTTAGGCTTAGCATTCCAGATCGATATGGAACCCGATAGCTCTAGACCATCAAATGGGCTTTCTAGCAAAGGCGTATGATTCCCCAATACTTAGAATGTCACGTGCCTATGACTTGATCAGGTTCTGCAGTAGTAACCAATACAATACACTCCTTCCATCAAGTTATGTACCATCCATTTTATTAACCTTCGATTAAGTGTCAACTCATGTAATAGCAGTAGCTATCTTGGAATTAGACTTGTTCACAAAGAATACCACTCACCATTATGTATCAAGATTGATCAGAAACACATTCTATAAATCTTATACTCTTTTAGAGGTTTATGAGTGTTTCACTTCAATAAGGGGCCCTAAGGTACATCTCCCTTTTTATCACTATATCAGGAGCGATGGATCCCATCTTGACTACTCGGCTTACCAACATATAATCCTCACTATACTTGTAATCCTGCGTATCACCCTGATTGCCAGGGTATGAATAAGTATGACCTAAAGTATAGCAACTCCTATATAAGATAACATGTATCTTGTGTCTTAGGATACTTGTACTGCTAATGCAATAAGACATGACACCAACACATAGATATAGTTATTTCTGAGTGTCTATCTTATAACTGTCTCCAATGTATTATCCGAATACATCCATGTGTAAACTCAAGGTACCACCTTCAGCTCGTGAGATTAGCTACTTGGATCTAATCCAAGGAGTAAGCCTACACATGCTAGTTTGTCCATTCCATTGATGTCCAGTCACAATGAAACTATGACTAGGGATATTTAGACTACTCATAGTAACACGTATGTGCAGTTCTCACACGACTTAGCTCCCACTATGTCTTTGCACTTTTACGCTATGAAATAATCATGAAATTTGGTTATCATAATGCATATATGTAATACCATACATATATGATACCAGCGAGAATCATAAATAAATTGAAAACATTGATAAGCAACAAAGATGCCTTAATTATTATTAATAATAATCCGAAACCGTTTGTACATTATAAGTAATTAAAACATATCACCCTAATTGCCTCTAAGGTATACATCATATCGAACAATCTCCCACTTGCACTAGAGCCAATTGCCAATGTGCTTCATACCATACTCGTTAACATGCTGGTCATGTTTAACCTGAGTGAATGTCTTAGTTAGCCCATCTGCTAGATTCTGATTCGTTAGGAAGCATTCTAAATCTATATCTTTCCTGGCTACTATCTCCTCAATGAGATGGTACTTTTTGAGTACATTTCCATTTCTCTGACTAGATCATGGTTCCTTAACACGTGCAATATACCCATTATTATCATAATAAGCTGTTATTGGATTTACAATGCTGGACACCACACCGAGATCACTAATAAATCCCTTAAACCTGACAACTTGCTTAGCCGCTTCTGAAGCAGCTATATACTCAGATTGTATGGTTGAATCGGTAGTCATATCCTATTTGAAACTTTTCCAAACAACTGCCCCTTTGTTTAACATAAACAAATACCCCAACTGGGACTTATAATCATCCTAGTTAGACTTAAAACTCGTGTTGGTGTATCCCTTCGAAGAGATATCACCTTCTCCATGTACTAAAAACATATCCTTAGTCTTATGTAAGTACTTAAGGATAGTTTTAATGGCTATCTAGTGCTTCTCACCTGGATCAGATTGAAATTTGCTCGTGATGCTCAAACCATGTGAGACATCAGGCCGAGTACATACCATGGCATACATGACGGATCCTATCGCTGAGGCATAGGGTATTCCATTCATTCACAGTCTCTCCTCTTATGTTCTCAGACACTCATATTTAAAAAGGTTAATTCTGTGAGACATTGGGAGATAACCCTTTCATGATTGATTAAGGTTAAATCTAGCTAAAAACTTGTCTATGTATGTACTTTGTGAAAGACCTAGCAGCCTTCTAGATATATCTCGGTAGATCTTTATACCAAGTATAAAAGCTAGTTCTCTAAGGTCATTCATGGAGAACTTCTTTGACAACCATGACTTAACAGTCTGAAGAAAATGAATATCGTTTCTTATCAGTAATATCTCATCGACATATAGTACAAGGAAAACGACCGCACTCCCACTAGCCTTCTTATATACACAGGGCTCATTAGAGTTAGACACAAAACCAATTTCTTGGATTATCTCATCAAACATAATAATCCAACTTGATGCTTGTTTAAGTCCATAAATGGACTTCTGCAACATCATACCTTCTAGCCATCATTAGATGTAAAAGCCTCGGGTTGTGCTATATACACATCCCTATCAAGATTCTCATTAAGGAATGCTATTTTCACATCCATCTACTAAATCTCATAATCGTAATGAGCGGCGATGGCAAAGAGTATCCTGATAGACTTTAGCATGGCCACCGGTGAAAAGTTTTCATCATAACCAATGCCTTCTTTTTTATTGTAACCTTTTGCAATTAGCCTTGCTTTATAGGTAATTACGTTACCGTCCATGTCAATTTTCTTCTTAAAAGCATATTTGCATCCTACGGTCCTAATCGCACTTGGAGCATCAATCAAGCTCCAAACTTGATATTCGTACATGGAGTCCATCTCTGACCACATGGTTGCAAACCATTTATCAGATTCTGAGCCTTCCTTTACCTCGTTGTAAGTTATTGGCTCATAATCTTGCATAAGGAAGAGATGTTTATCATCAGTGATGAGAAACCCATATTGGGCATTTATTGAAACAAGGACTTTTTTTCCTTGGGATCATAGAAGGTATACCCCATAGTCTCCTTAGGGTAACCTACAAATAGACACCTATCAAACTTAGCACCCAGCTTATCTCAACTTTTCCTGTTTACGTAAGTAGGACATCCCCAAACTCTCAGGTGAGAAATAGCGGGTTTCTTACCATACCACAATTCGTATGGAGTTTGATCAATTGATTTAGAGGTAGCTCTGTTTAGAATATAAAATGCACTCTCAAGTGAATAACCCCAAATGGATATGCTGAGTTCTACTTGGCTCATCATTGACCGAACTATATCAAGTAGGGTTTGATTTCTCCTTTCTAACACTCCATTGTATTAGAGTAAGGAGGTGTCCACTAGGATAAAATACCATTATCCCTTAGATAATCTTAAAACTCTTAGCTTAAGTATGCATTGTCTTGATCAGATTGAAGCATCTTGATGGTCTTCCCAAGCTGTTTCTCTACTTTGGTTTTGAACTCTTTAAATTTTTCAAAACTCTTAGACTTATGTCTCATAAAGTACAAAGAACCATATCGCGAGTAATCGTTGATAAAGGTTATGAAGTAGACGAAAACTTCATGTGCCTTAACACTCATATGACCACATACATCAGAATGTACTATTTCCAAAGTACTAGTAGCATGTTGACCCTATCCTTTGAAAAGGTTCTTAGTCATCTTACCCTTTAAACAAGGTTCACACACACGATAGGATTGCCATTCCATTGGGCCCAATTCACCACATTTGTGTAACTTAGTTAAGTGAGTCTCATTAATATAACTTAGGTGACAATGCCATAGGTATGAGGATATCTCATTATCCGATCTCGATTTCTTAACAATGTTATGAGGATTTCTTATTATCCAATCTTGATTTCTTAACAATTTTCATATTTAGAATTTTAGTTTTAGTATCTAGAACATAAATGCCATCAACAGATATTCCACAAGCATAAAGAAAACTATTGCATCAAATTTGACATTTATTATAAGAAAATAAAATTTCAAATGCCTCTGTTGCTAAACAGGCAACAGAAATAATATTCTTATTAAAAGCAGGAATATAATAGCAATTATTCAAAACTAAAACTACGCCACTAGGAAAATGAAAGCTATATGTCCCTATAACTGTTGCAGCAACTCGTGCTCCATTTCAAACTCTTAGATGCATTTCCCTCTTTGCAAGCCCCTACTGGTCCATAATCCATGCACAGAAGTACATATATGAGTACCACAACCAATATCCAATACCCAAGTAGACTCATAAGGAGCTGTAGAGAAATTATTTACAATAAACATACCTCCATATATTCGAGCCATAGCTATCATAATCTGATGAGCTCATTTTAAGAGAAAAATTTTCCCTCTTCAATTCTAACTTCCTCATGAGTTTTCTTTTGATTTTTGAACAATTCTGTTTCTTCAACTTAAGGTCCTCAGCATTTGCTTGCTCTTTGAGTTTATTTCTAAACTCAATCTCATAAATCTCAAGGAAGTTCATAAGTTGGGTCAAGGTACAGTTGGGAGAACACTCCTCAATACGATTTCCTTCAAAGACAACTCACTGTACTCAACACCCAACTCTCTCAATTTTTCTGAGTTATCATAAATGTTCATAACCAACTCTACTGCTGAGGTGTCGTGAGCATGGGATTTTGTACCAGCTCGTGCGTTCAATGATGATAGCTTTTTGGGAAATTTATCCTTGAATCACATGATTTTTTACCGTCCGATGATCTTGAAATAGGAGTATTCCTCGTCGTTGTCTTAAAAATATATATAAAACAAAAGAAGAAAAAGAAAAAAAAATATATAATAATAATAAAATATAAAATAATATTAATAAAATATGAAGGAGACGTATTCTTGATAGCGAGGCAGCCTCGCAAAGAGGCAGTCTTGCGTGGAGGCAGCCTCGCGTACATGCGAGGGAGCATCGCGTGAGGCAGCCTCGCTCGGAGGTAGACTCACGCGGAGGCAGCCTCGCTCAGGCTAGGCTCGCGCACATGTGAGGCAGCCTCGAACAGAGGTAGCCTAGCACGGAAGTAGCCTCGCGCACATGCGAGGCAGCCTAGCGCGGAGGCAGCCTCACATACATGCGAGGTAGCCTCGCGTGGAGGCAGCCTCGCGCGGAGGCAGCCTCACGCACATACGAGGCAGCCTAGTACAGAGGTAGCCTCGCGCACATGTAAGGCAGCCTCGCACGAGGAAGCCTTGGGCACTTGAGAGGCAGCCTCGCACGGTTGCATCCTCACGCAGAGGGAACCTCGCTCACATGCGAGGGAGCCTCACTCGCGAGATAGCCTCGCACGCGAGGAGCCTCGCAGAGGTTTGTTCCCGGCAAGACCCTTAACCGGCGAGGCTCTATATTTTGGATTTTTTGGGACTTTTTTCTATAAATAGGCGAGTCTTTTTCAGTACATGGGGCTGGAAAATTCAGGGAGAAAAATCCTCTCTTTCAGATAAAAAAATTAAAACGATTTTTTTTCTTACTTTCTTCTAATTTTTTTTCTCGAATCCAAAACACTTGTGGATCCCAAATTTCTTCATCTTAAAATCAAATTTCTTCTAAATCCTCAGATATTCTCAGGCCTAAAATAAATTTAGAATCCGAGTCTGATTATCTTTTGGATAAATAAACACATTATTTTCCAACATTACCATTATTTTCACAATCAAATCAATAACTACAAAAACGAACGAGGAACGCTCCCGAGAATCAAACGGACACGCCGCAGTGGATTCATGCCAAAAGGGTAAAGCCTCTGAGTTCCTAGACCTGCAAATTCCATGTTCATCTTCTTTTCTTTTTAATTTTTATTTTTGACCTAGGAATTATTTTTATTCCCTGTTATTGTAAATAATGTTGTAATTCTCCTTCTTCTTTTATTTCTTTTTAATTTTTGTATTAGAATACCCCCACGAAGAGAATAAGATATATTCTCGGATAACAGACCTCACCTTTTGCCATGCGATCATTTTCACTAACAAAATTGTTCAACATACATGTAAATAAAAATGAACTATTTTTATTTAAATTAACAACTTTAAAATCGTTGATGTTTTAATTAGGCCATGCGGGCCTCGCTAAAATTAAATCGAATATATGTGATATATCCCCTGTGATAACCTTTGTGGATGTAGGTTAGATGTATGTTTAGGTTTTTTTTTTCCTTTGGGTATTGCACATATTTTACGGAAAATGTAATTAATAGGGTAGCGGGCAGTTGCATCCCCCGATTTTTGAAGCCTTGTAATTTCCATTTTTCGCTTTTACTCTCCGCATTTACTTACTGTTTTGTGGATGGTTTATTTTTCCATTTTGTGAATGATTTATTATTCCGGGATACGCGAATCATCCATCTAAACTTCAAAAATGGCCTAAGTGCGAATATGCACAATTAAAGAAAACGGTTTTCTGTAGATGTAATATATTGTGATCACTTAAGAAATAAGCAACTTATCCCGGACTTGAATCTCTGTGTCTTGGTGGGCCGTCCCCCAGACGTTAAGCCTCATAAGACTCTAATTCCTAGAAAGAGCTAATCCAGGTGGCGACTCCACACTGAGAAAAGGCAGATTCGGGTTCGAACCGATATTAAAAGTTTTTTGCCTTTTTCGGTTTCAAACCTTTTTTCCGGGTCCCAGACCTGGTGTTTTCTTCTTTTTTTTCCCAAACACCCAGTGGACCGCGCCTATGAAATCGCGCACTCTCGGCCCACCGCTCCGTGTCGCCCGCTCACAGTGGCGACTCCGCTGGGGATTTTTCTAAAACTTGTTTTTTCAAAGGTTTTAGATTTTGGGTAAGTGCTGAAAATTATTGATCACATTATTCCGTTTTCTCTTAATTATGACGTATTCATAATAACGCATTACAGTAGAAGGGATTAGCCTATAATTCTAAGGTACCCTTATTACCGCAAAGCTTTCTCTTGTATTAATCTGCCTCCATGAGAAAAGTTAGTACTTGAGAAGGTGGAGCACTTGTTGCCATATCGCATGTACCTCCCTCGTTAGAGGCTTGGAGTGTATTTTGGCGCAACAAGAACTTTCTACATCAACAACCCTTTCATAAACCTCATGTAAATAAACCATAGGCATTTTCCCTAGGGTGTTACCCAACACACGGAATCATGTATTATATTTTCCAGCATGTGCGCTCCTTAGTATCTTCATGATCCTAAGATGAACCAAACTTAGGATAGAGACTAGCCAAAAACCCTACACGCGAGAGTTGTATGGCTGGAAAATATGACATTACATGCTATGTGCTACTTGTATAGTTGTCATTGTATAAAGGTCATACTAACCATGAATTTTTTTGCAGACACTCGAATGCACACACTCATGATATTAAATGTACATATCACGTTATCATCATGATACCACATACACTTAAGCACAGTTGACATTATAGATCGTATCGCCCTACGATAACATAAAGCCCCTTAGGAATGTCACTTACCCCTTTTCAATGAGATGTCCACCTGACATCCCGCTACTAGCCTATATATGGTAACCATACCTTCCTTTTACTGCGTGATGTCCACTTGACATCCAGCACTTGGCCCCCAATGGGCTATAACCTTTCCACCACATTACCCATTAGATGTCCACTCAACATCTAATTCATAGCCCTTCCGAAGCACACCAAAAGCCCAAACGAGGCAAATACCTACCCAAAACCATTTTCCCAAATTAAAGGATATCCCAATCGAAATCCTAACCTAAGCCCATATGGAGCGAACTTTCTTACCATGCCAAATCATCAAGGGTATACGCCTCATACCCGAATCATTCACCCACACTAGGCAATAATTCACTTATCACCACATATCCTCAAATAGCGATGACCACATAGGTATCCGAAACTTCACCCTAATTAGGCAAATCATTCTTTAGATAGCCACATACGGTAGTTGTCTTCATTTCATTAGGGTACGTCACAATTTAACCTCCTCATTCCATTAGACCTAGTCATAGGACGAAACCTCAAACCATTGACCTGTTACCACGTAGGTAACTTAGTCACCTCACTTACATCACATCTTAAATCCAATCCCCGTTGTTGGATTTTCTTCCCCACATGTTTTCATTTTTACTTAACGACTAACCTGTTTGTTTCAAATGGATTGACATACATGTTATTTCACAT
>CATIWQ010199373.1:0-10443 GCA_949673415.1 Euphorbia schlechtendalii | reverse complement strand
AAGGTTGATTTACAAAGAAAAATGAGGCTCCTTATATACTACTTAGAAGAGCCTTAAGCAAGTTGTCAACTTGCCATAATAAAACACTACAAAAACTAAGGTTGATTTACAAAGAAAAATGAGGCTCCTTATATACTACTTAGAAGAGCCTTAAGCAAGTTGTCAACTTGCCATAATAAAACACTACAAAATATTTAGGGCCATTAGATTGGTTCTTGTTGGCCAAGTAAAGGTAAGTGGCAGCACACCTTTTATATTCATTTCCCTCCAAAAAGATTTCCTTTCCCTCCAAGAAATGCTCCAACAAAGGTCCAATCACAGCTAGACACGTCAACAGCCTTGCTAGACACTCTTTTCACACCCAAATCTGGACATCTTCAGCAACCTTAAAGCAACCTTCAAAATAGATTTGAACACTCATAATTTCCACAATACAACTCCAAATCAAGTGGTTCCAAAGCCTAATTACTTATATTTACATGGTGTTTTTTCCACTTATCAGTCACACATCTAGCTCCCCTTAATAATCCCATGTATTGAAGATTACGACCACCGTGCAAGGAGGACAACACAAGATCAACAATTTGTAAAGATTGACGCGTGAGTACACTTTATCACCCCATTCCTTCGGTGGTGTGGTGAGCGTGGATAAAAGTAATTTTTTGTCCAAAACATATAAACTTTTATTCTAGCGAACGAACATAGCCAACCTAAAAAATGACCAGTGAAAATCCTATCAACGAAGGTGGAGAAACACAACTATCAACAGCTTCCACAA
The DNA here is from genome assembly GCA_949673415.1 of Euphorbia schlechtendalii. Taxonomy (NCBI): domain Eukaryota; kingdom Viridiplantae; phylum Streptophyta; class Magnoliopsida; order Malpighiales; family Euphorbiaceae; genus Euphorbia; species Euphorbia schlechtendalii. The sequence goes on along the minus strand of CATIWQ010199373.1, from coordinate 9,665 downwards.
TGATGACATCTACAACGTCCATCATGTCATCCAGTACTACTTCGCATTTTGACATAAACACTGCCATGCACAACGAACAACGTCACTTTCTTTGAAAGCGTGACATAAAAACACTAGATGATGCTGGAAGATCAAGGGAAAATCAAGTGCAACTTGTTTGGACTACTCAACGGCTTAGAAAATATCGCAATGGCGGGCCACACGGTCAGTGGATCGTATTACAATAGCATGGGTAGCCACCACATGCCCGGATATCCACCGTAAAACCACAGCAGTACCAGGTAGCCGACTCATTCACAAATCCACCTTCTCCGTTCCTTCCCAATAAATGCCTACGGATAATTCCCCATCACAATCAACTAGGTTAAAAGATAGCAAATCTATCATCCCGTCTTGGGCAAAATTAATGGGGTTAACCAACACCCTGAAGTGATCTAACATCAAATTTAGAACAAAACCCCATCCGGACACATGGGAGGAACCTTCCACCTGGCTTATCATCACACGTGGTACCAAGGAGATAACCCACCACCACCACCTCTTCACGCGGCACCTCCACCATCGGGACAAGAAAGAAGCTATTTGAACTACCCAAAATTCCTCAAAATGTTCAAAGAGGGACTTAACCATTTTGCGGTCACTATGCATGAGCCTCTCCTAATAGCCTTATACTCCCCATTCAATGTGCAAATCCAAAACAAGTTGCTTAATCAATATGTCAAATTCCAATACTTTGATAATTACAATGAAGACACGGACCACCGAACCCACATGAAAACATATAAAAACAAAATGGATATTATCCACGTCTCAAAGGCTCACGCGTGCTGATATTTCCAAAACACCTTTATAGGACCAGCAGCTACTAATTTGATGCGCTTTTGACCAGTCCAACAAAAATTCTACACACAGTTCATTGGATCAATACCACTAGTCAGAACCACGTCATGAACACTCCATAAAGTCAGGCAAGCCCACAACAAATCCTTGCGAGCCTATATTGAAAGGTTTAACCGAGCGTGCCTTCAAGTGTGGAACATTTTAAACATTATGTATGCCCTAAAGGCAATTGGGGTGATATATCTTTATTAGTTATAATGTACAAACAGTTTTAGATTATTGTTATCAATAATAAGGCATCTTTGTTATTTATCGAAGATTATTTAAATTATAAAACTTATTTAAAAGAAACCTTGCATCCATTTGATAAACTAGTAATGCTCTAAACTTATATGCTAGGTTTCTTTTAAATAAGCTTTATAAACTTATAAGCATCTATGGAACGTTTCAGTTGAGATTATGTCAATCATACCATGCTTAGGAGACCCTTTAGGATTAATCTTAAGTTTTGAAATTCCATCATGCAAGTTCTCATGCTCGTTAACTGTTTTAATTAACCAATAGTGGTATCAGAGCCTGCCTTATGCTATGTATGATTGATGATAATATATTGAAATGAGGTTTTTTATGAATTGATTAAAATATGTTATGCATGACTTAGGTTTAATTCATGTTATAGAAAATGATGTGATAATTAGATTAAAGTTTTTCTCAAATTTAGTCTATGTGTTTTCATATAAATTAACAATGTTATACTACACGTGTAAATATTTTGAATTCAGAGTCGTCTAGTACGTCACTCGATTAAAAGAATGAAATATTTAAATCATAATTATCTAGGGTACAACAAATTGAAGTGCCCATGGTTATTTTGGCAAGGATTAGACTTGGTTGCTCATTTACTTTAAGTAGGCCTCTCATACTTAGAAATCTCTATCGGTATTAGGTTCAATCGTATCTAAGGGACTTTTATGACTTAGTCAGGGGTGGTGCTAGGACCACCAAATGGGGTGGGACTGCGATGATAAGTGTATGATTACACTTATTATCATAATAATTTTATACTCTAAACACTATAGTTTAAGTCATTTTTATACTTTATATAAAAGATTTCACGTGGTATGTAGTTGTTTTTTATGCAAATGCATATACTAGGTAAATCTTGGGAGTAAAATGATCTAAAGTGGAATTCTATAAAACAAGAGTGAAAAAGGTGCAAAAAGATGAGTGGAACTTAAAGATTTGGCTTAAGATCGAAGTTGTCAAAGATTGGTGAAGTTACAAGGAGAATTCTGAAGAAAAATGCAATTCACGGCCGTGACAATCATTCACGGTCGTGATTTGTTCTTCTTCAAAGCAGAAATCTACCAATCAAAGATTCGTGGTCGTGACTTGTGTATCATGATCATGACTTGGACGGTTTTCTAGTTTAATCTTCTTAACTACCAACCGCTAGATAAGGACGATCAACTACCATCAACTACAAATGAGAAAAAACCTATCAGAAGTTAACCAATCATGAAAAGGTGCCTATCCATTGTAGATTAGATTGAAGCTTCTCAACCAATCACAATGAAGTGATACAATCTTTCGCCAATGGACACAACTCTTCGTTTGGATAGACGCAACCCTTCGAACTCTATAAGTAGGGCTCCAAACCTTACAATTTTGTAGAATGAAGGGAGTGCAGCATTAGAGTGCATGAAAGAGATATAGTGTGTGAATAGATAGAGAATTCGCTACGTTCATAAGTGTTAACGAGAAAATGTTTAAGTGATTCAAATTCTTGTTTCGATCACTAGATTTCTTTATATTCTTGAGCGATTGTTGTATAACTGTACTTGCAAATCACTTATCAATAAAAGTTTTCATTATTCAATATTCATTTGTTCGATATTCGCTAAGAATAGCATCCTAGCAGAGGTTCTGTACGGGCCGAGAACAAATTCAAAGCCGACACAGAAATTGAGGAAATTGACGACTCCCATTAAAGAGTGGATATGGTTTGATCAACTTTAGCTTTCACTTGCATACCTTACAACTTTGTTTTGCTTTCTACTTATGCTTTCTATTTCAAAGTTTATGATATGTCTATGTGTCATAATACATATTTCGTGTTAAGTCTTTTATATTAATCAAGATATATGCGTTTGAGTTAATTTTAAGAGTAGTTTCGGGGTTAACAATATCGTGTATACTCACTGGATCTGTGATATAACGCTGTTTAGTGAGCCAACATTTTTAGAATGGTAACTTGCTAAATGTGGCTATGTGAGAGTGACCCGTACTAAGCATAGTATTGACGTTGTCCAGGTTTATATAATTACCTTAATTCGTTTGCGCTAGGTTTAGAAAAGTTATTTCATGTGTTGCTCTGCGGTGAATAATTGAACATCTAGGTGTTTTGAACTGAGTCTGTTAGATTAGTTTAGTGAATCATAACATCTTTGTTGAACTCGCATGTTTTCTCTGCTATACTTATTTCGTAGGGAAAATCTATATATTTAGAATCTCTAGTCGTCCATACATATATCTATCCATTCTTCATTCTAATCCACCCAACTAAAATCCAAAAATATTTTATTTTCTTTATTCTATTTTCCTTATTGATATTTAGACTTGGTTCCTTCCCTGTGGGTTCGATATCTTTTAAAACTACATCGCAACTGTATACTTGCAGCTATCATCATTATTCTATTTGATAAGAGGTATTGACAACACTTATACTTTATGTGAACAAGTTTTTAGCACCATTAATATATAGCCAAATCTTGTGAATAAATTATTAAACTTATCAGTAGAAAAGTGGTTAACAAGTTTTTGGCGCCGTTGCCGGGGAAGGCAATAGCGTTCTAAAGATCAAATTACCGGGAAAGGCAAGTGCATTCTAGAGATTAATTATGCTTATTTATTGTATTTCTTGTATTATACAATTTTCTAATTTTATTCTAGATATGAAAAGATTATGAAAGAATCATCTTGGAGGTGATACGTCATAATATTTCATCTTAATTCTTAACAAATAGAAAATTTTCTTCTATTTTCCTATTCACATTCGTGACTATCTATCACGCTCTTGAATTCCTGATTAAAACTTTCTGTTTCTTGCTTTTAGTATACTCACGATCGCGACCTAGAATCATGATCATGACTTGAGCGAAAACTGTAGCAGTTTGAGTAGTTTTTCGATTGTTTCTCTCAAATTCTACATATAGGGTGTGATTCTCATAACTCTTCACTTCAGATATCCAAAATTTCTTTTCTTTCAATTAAAATTTCTATTCTAAACCTTGAAATCAATCAACCCTTTTTCATCAAAATAGTTCTCTCAAACAAATCTGTTCTTATTCCTCCTTCAGACTTGCAAGAATGGTATGAAGCACCTTTTCCTATTCACTCTCGAGAGGAAGGTGATCATTTCAAAACCATCAGGGATGCAGATTTCACTAGTTCTTATGTCATTCATAAGAATAGTTTCATTTAATTAGGAATCTATGAGAGGGTAATGTATTACCTTGGAATCCTAAACTTCGTTCTCTATTCCTCTATGAATATTGGGAACAGTGAAGATAACTGCAAGGAAATACTGATTTTGTTAGTATGGACGAATTCTAAGATGAATTGTTTAGATTATCAACATCAAGGAAAGAAATATAAATTGTCAAGGAAGAAGTTGGAGCAGAATTTGGGGTTCCCTAAAGATTGTTACTACAAAATGCTTCCTGGTTGGGATCCACTACCAACATAGAATCGCCTTACTGGAAAGGATGAATACAAAAAGGACTCCGCCTATAGCCGGTGGATCTGAGACCCCTGTTTGCTCGCTTTACACTTCTATCTAAGTAGTGCGCTTTTCGGTAGATATAGTTCCGACTTGGTCAATCCTGAAGAATTATTTATCTTGGAAGCAGTTTGGAATGGCATACCTTTGGATGTATTGGGGATTATGATGGGGACTCTTATGTCTGCTGGAATTGATCCTAGTAGGATAGCATACGGGTGTCAAACTATGGCAAATTTTTAAGGTAAATTAGGAGATTACCAAGTGGTGAAGAAGTCTTTACCGATGAAGATGAAATTCCAAAGTTAACTACGGAAATTTTCTTCAAGCAGGGATTTCTAACCAAGTGCATTGGTGAAAATGGGATAACCTATGATTGGAAATCATGGTATGAGCGAGTAGAAGCTGATGAAAAGCGAGAAAGAGAAATCACTAAGGAAGAAAGGAGTAGTTCAGCCAATCTTAAGAGGAAGTTGAATGAATTAATGGAAGATCAAATCTCTATTCATCGCAAGATTAACAACATCCATACTTTGGTGTATGATGTTGAAAGAGATCTGCGGGAGTCATGTTATAAGATTGATCAGATGATTGAATCGTTAACTTCCCTCATGAATAGTTTTCTTTTCTTTTCAGATTAGAACTTTGTATAGTGTTTCTTTTTAAGTTTAGTTGTGTTTGTTTGTTTTATGCTTTCTTGAAAATATTTGTTATTATAAATGAAAAATTTGAACAACAAGACATTGATGTTCAATTGCTATCATCACCATGATTACTCAAGGTATAATAGTAAATATTTATCATTTATATTTAACAAAGTTAGTTTGTGTTTGTGTTTCTAAGTTTTCATAGGTACAAGTCTAAAAATTGAAGAAATTTGAAGTGCAAAGAATATCGCGACTTGATCATTGGATATCAAAACATGATGTTTCTATCGTGAGGAAAGTCATGATCACAACAGGCCTTCATGATCGCGACACGGGCAAAAATATAACCATTACAGATCGCAAACTGACACTCGATAATTGGCTAAAAACCGCCATTAACGGCTAGTTTTGAGCCTAAACTCCCATTTATGACAAATTAGAGACCCATTATACCTCTATAAATAAGTCCAAGTTGAACCCTAGTCACCGCACCTTCTAAAAAAACCTTCAAATTTCTGAATTTTCTCATCTTCTACATTCAAGCATCTAAACCTTTTCAAACCTTTTTCTTCAAAACCAATATGACTCGTGTGAAGAAAGCATCACATAAGAGAGGAGCCCAATCAATTCAAGAAGAATTTGATTGTCCTTTCCCATTGAGGAACAGTGAAGAAGGAAAAAGATTCCAGAAGTTAAGCAAATTGGATATCACCGGGATGATATTCCTTAATTTAGTCTTCTTGGAAACTCTTGATCTCTGTGAAGAGATGGAAACCTACCTTTCAGCTCTTAGTCTTACAAAATTTATGGATTTACGGTTCCCTCAAAATTGAGATTGGATTCTCGAGTGTTTGGTAATGTTCGACTATGAAGATTCAAGGAAGAGGGTAATACAATTTCAGAATCAATGATAATAATACACTGTCACGAGAGAGATGATGGGTAAATGGTTCAGTTTCGAGATTGCTAATTCATCGAGCATGATGGATTCATTTCAACCTAATCGAGTTTGGATAAATTTATCGAGTAAGAGAGTCTTTGATCCCAAAAATTCTCCTAACAAACTTATTAAGGATGATACCTTTCCACTTCAGTATTTTATTGAGTAGAGAATACAAAGGTTCAAAAGAAAGACTTGTTTGTTCTTTCATGCGCTATGATGAAACAAAAAGTGGAATTTGTGGATATGGGATATGATGAAGAAGAACTCAACGAGCATGAGAAGTAAAATTGGAGCGGCCGAAATTATCACCACCATAGTCTTGAATGCAAGAGGTAAACTCCCCTCTGTCCAACAACAGGGTGAGCATTTTCGTTACATGGATGAGACTTATTTGAAGAACATCGGACTACTCCAAGAACACGAAGGTGTTTATTCTTTCTACTCCTACTCCAACCGCACCAAGAAACTCAACTTGACTCAAGAAGATTCTTCCATCGGACCATCTGATCCATCCATAAGCCATTGCAAAGGAAAAGCCCTGACGATCGAAATAGAAGAAGATGATGAAGAAGAAGAAGAAGCTCTGGAAGATTGGAAGGCTAGCATGCAACTTAAATTGGATAATTGCCAAGCAGAACTTGGAGTTATAAAGAAGGACATGAAAATTCTAAAGAAAAGTAATAAATTGATTCTTCGAAAATTACTTTCATTCTTTAGGAGATAAAATTGTCAATTCACTCCTAGTTCACCGGATTCTCCTTCTCAATAGAACGGGTTAATTCTTTTCTTAACTTTATCTTTTTCGATCATTTTTAGACTAGTTTTAGTTCTTAATTTAGATTTTTATAATATCTCACAATGAGGACATTGTGTTCTTTAGTGTGGGGGGGACATTTGTACAAATCCCGTAAAATCCAAAAAAATTGAATAAAATAAAAAAATTGAAGAATTTGAAAATTTTTATTGATATTTTTGTTAATTATACATAATCATTTCTTATACTTTACTAATATTTGTCCAAGGTTATTGTGAGTGTTAGGTATTTTCAAGTTTGATGTTAGTGCACAACATTTATCAATTTGGCAAGGATGAGTGGTGAGTAACATTCGAAAGCAACATTCCACGTAAGTTTCGAAAAATATTTCGATGCAACATGAATTAGTATAAGTTATATAGTTTTAGTTTAATGGTTCCAATAACTTTAAGTGGAGTAATATCTAATGGTATTCTTACTATGAGTTTTATATGCAAATCTCGAATAAGTCCTATAAGTATTGAGTGTGTTTAAAGTGTTAGGAAATTATAGTCATAATACTTCGAAATTGATAAATAAAGGATGAGGGTAATAAAGAAAAATTAAAAGAAAGAGAGGATAACCAATGAGTTATGCATAACGTGAGGTATGGTACGGAGGAGAAACTGCAACCATTCATTGAGTGAAAAAAGAAAAGAAAGCATAGCACAAAAGTACTTAAAAACATATGATTAAAAGAAAAAAATGAGAGTGGTATGGAGCATAAAATGCAAGCACTGAAAAAAGGGGAGAGTGGTATGGAGCATAAAATGCAACCACTGAGAGTGTTTTAGCATCCTAGGTTACCTAAAAATGCCTTGAGAGAAAATTAATCAAAGAGTGCTTTCTATGTCCTTTATACTTTATACTATGCTTAAGATAAGGTAATATTCGAGTATGCATATAACGCTTATATGAAGATGCGATTCGGTTGACTCTCTATTAAGAACAAAGGTATGCAACTAGACTATATAAATTGCACATTACTAATTTGTGGGAAATTTTGAACTTCTACGTGAAAAATTTTGCAACGTGGAATGTGGTACTCACTGCAATAGCCTTTCGCCAAGTGAGGTACGAACTTGTTTACTAATTTATACACTTCTGTTGAATTTACCTTGAGGACAAGGAAAAAGTTAAGTGTGGCGGTATGATAAGTGTATAATTACACTTATTATCATAATAATTTTATACTCTAAACACTATAGTTTAAGTCATTTTTATACTTCATATAAAAGATTTCATGTGGTATGTAGTTGTTTTTGGTGCAAATGCAGATAATAGGTAAATCTTGGGAATAAAATGATCTAAAGTGGAATTCTATGTAAAAAGAGTGAAAAAGGTGCAAAAAGATGCGTGGAACTTAAAGATTTGGCTTAAGATCTAAGCTGTCAAAGATCGATGAAGTTACAAGGAGAATTTTGAAGAAAAATGCAATTCACGGACGCGACAATCATTTGCGGTCGTGACTTGTTCTTCTTCAAAGCAGAAATCTACCAATCAAAGATTCACGGTCATGACTTGTATATCACGGTCATGACTTGGATGGTTTTCTGGTTTAATCTTCTTAACTACCAACTGCTAGATAAGGATGATCAACCACCATCATCCGCCATCAACTACCTACGAGAAGACACCTATCAAAAGTTAACCAATCATGAAAAGGTGCCTATCCATTGTGGATTAGATTGAACTTCTCAATCAATCACAATGAAATGATACAATCTTTCACCAACGGACACAACTCTTTGTTTGGATAGACGCAACCCTTCGAACTCTATAAATAGGGCTCCAAACCTTACAATTTTGTGGAATGAAGGTAGTGCAGCATTAGAGTGCATGAAAGAGATATAGTGTGTGTATAGATAGAGAATTCGCTACGTTCATAAGTGTTAGCTAGAAAATCTTTAAGTGATTCGAATCCTTGTTTCGATCACTAGATTTCTCTATATTCTCGAGCGATTGTTGTATAAGTGTACTTGCAAATCACTTATCAATAAAAAGTTTTCATTCTTCAATATTCGTTTGTTCGATATTCGCAAAGAATAGCATCCTAGTGAAGGTTCTGTATGGGGCCAAGAACGAATTCAAAGCAGACGCAGGAATTGCAGGAATTGATGACTCCCATTAAAGAGTGGATACGGTTTGATCAACTTTAGCTTTCACTTGCATACCTTACAAATTTGCTTTGCTTTCTACTTATACTTTCTATTTCAAAGTTTATGATATGTCTATGTGTCATAATGCATATTTCGTGTAAAGTCTTTTATATTAATCAAGTTATATACGTTGGAGTTAATTTTAAGAGTAGTTTTGGGGTTAACAGTATCCTGTATAATCACTGGATCTATGATATAACGTTTTTTAGTGAGCCAACATTTTTGGAATGGTAACTTACTAAATGTGGCTTTGTGAGAGTGACCCGTACTAAGCATAGTATTGTCGTTGTCCAGGTTTATATAATTATTTTAATTCATTTGTTGAGGTTTAGAAAAGTTATTTCATGTGTTGCTCTGCAGTGAATAATTGAACATCTGGGTGTTTTGAACCGAGTCTGTTAGATTAGTCTAGTGAATCGTAACATCTTTGTTGAACTCGCATGTTTTCTCTGCTATACTTATTTCGTAGGGAAAATCTATATATTTAGAATCTCTAGTCTTC